>CM076579.1:633864215-634158739 GCA_034641835.2 Pinus albicaulis
AGAGTTTTTAGTTGTTGTTCATGCAATCAATAAGTTTAGACATTATGTAACAGGCTATGAAACTTTTATTCATACTGATCATTCTGCGATTAGATATCTAATGAACAAACCTGTTACTAATGGCAGAGTGACAAGATGGCTCCTACTTTTGCAGGAATTCAATATTACTGTGTTGGATAGACCAGGGAAACAAAATACAGTAGCTGATTTCTTGTCTAGGATTCAGAATTTTAAAGAAGATTCTCTTGTAGAGGATAAGTTTCCTGATGAATACTTGTTTGCAGTAACTATTAAGACTCCTTGGTATGCAGATATTGCTAACTATTTGGTTACAGGGAAACTTCCTTCACATTTGTTTCCAAGTGAAAAAAGAAAAATTATTCAGGAGAGTTCAAAATATTCATGGATTTCTAACGAATTGTTTAAAACAGGGCCAGATCTTGTGATCAGAAGATGTGTCAGGGAAGATGAAATGCCTGATATTCTTAAGGCATGTCATGATGAACCATGCGGCGGACACTTTGCGGACAAAAGAACGGCCTATAAAATCCTTTCCTTGGGATATTATTGGCCTTCTCTCTTCAAAGATGCAAAACAATATGTCAAAAGGTGTGATAGCTGCCAAAGAGTAGGGAAACCTACCCTTTCAAATGAAATGCCATTGCAAACACAGGTACTCATTGAACCCTTTGAAAAATGGGATTTAGATTTCATTGGACCTATTAATCCACCATCTAAGCAAAAGAAGTATATATTGGTTTGCACTGATTATGTTACTAAATGGGTAGAAGCTAAAGAATTAGTATCTGCTACTGAAAATTCAGTTGTTCATTTTCTTTATGAGGATATTTTTACTCACTTTGGTGTTCCAAGAGAAATTGTGACAGATCAGGGGAGCCAATTCACATCCAACTTGGTGGAGAAATTGATGGAAGAATACAAAATCAAGCACAGAAGATCTACTTCTTACCATCCGCAAGCAAATGGTCAAGTGGAGTCCACAAACAAAGTTCTTGAAAGTATCATCACCAAAACTGTTCATCTACATAGAAGAGATTGGGCAGAAAGGCTTCCAGAAGCCTTGTGGGCCTACAGAACTACATGGAGGAATACAGCAGGACATTCTCCCTATGAACTTGTTTATGGGAAAGAAGTCCTGCTCCCCATTGAGTTCCAAGTCAAGACCTTCAAGATAGCAGTTCAGTTGGGGATGGATTTATCAGAAGCTCAAAAGCATAGAATGGAGCAGTTGAATGAGCTAGATGAGATGAGACAAGAGGCAATTCTAAGAACTGATCTAGTTCAATATCAAAGAGCTAAATGGCATGAAAAATACATCAAAGAGAAGAAGTTTCAAGAAGGAGATTGGGCATTGTTATTTGATTCCAAGTTTAAAGATTTTAAAGGAAAATTTCAGACTCATTGGCTTGGGCCATATGAGATTGACAAGATCTTTAGCAATGGAGTGGTAAGAATCAAGACCATTGATGAATTTCAAACTCCTCTTATTGTGAATGGCCACAGATTAAAGTTCCATCATAAGCCACTCTCAAAAGAGGAATTTGTCAAAATGTTTCAAGAAAAATCTGCAATCAGGCTGGTACAGAAGAATTCTTCTTCTCCACCAGCCTAGCCTTTGTTCATTTCAGTTTTAAAAAAAAAAAAAAATTGTTGTATAAGCCTGAAAACCAATCATTGATTGGCAGTCTTATACAGAAAATGTAGGGTGAAAATCAGGGACACCTGACACCCTATATTTTCCAAAAAAAAATCTCTCTTTCATAAGTTTTGTGACCACCCACTTCATTCCACTTCATTTCACTCCACTTCATTCCATTTCACTTCATTTCATTTACTTCATTTCATTTCATTTTTTTCATGACCATTTTCATTCAGTCAATTATCATCCATCTATTTCCATTCACCCAAATAATAGTTGTGTCAGTTTCCGTAGCTGACATTTGTTTCCGCAGTTGACACCAGTTTCTGCAGCTTGTATAAGCCTGAAAACCAATCACTGATTGGCAGTCTTATACAGAAAATATAGGGTGAAAATCAGGAACACCTGACACTCTATATTTTCCAAAAAAAATCTCTCTTTCATTTCACAAGTTTTGTGACCACCCACTCCATTCCATTCCACTTCATTCCACTTCATTTCACTTCATTTCATTCCATTCCACTTCATTTTATCTATTTCATTCCATTTTCACCAATAAAATTCTTTTTCATGACCATTTCCATCTAGTCATTTGTCATCTGTTCATTTCCATTGACCCAAATAATAGCTGTGTCAGTTTCCACAGCTGACATCTATTTCCGTAGCTGATACCAGTTTCCGCAGCCAGAAGCAGATTCCGCAGCTACCACTCTATTTTCAAAATAATGTACAGCTAGATGTTATTTCCATAATCATTAAATAAAATGCAGGTATGAGGACCAAAAATGAAGACATGGAGCATTCAAGATACCAATGAAGAGCAACTAATTGAAGACCAAGGAAAAAGGAAAAGATTCCAAGGTATGAGTAAAAATTCATTTCAAATAGCATTGAAAACACATTTTTATATAGTTCTAAACCATAAACTCCATCCATTATGTGCAATGATTATATTGACAAATTCCGTAACCCTTTCACGATCTCCATATGATCCTCCCGCATTCATTCTCAAACGGTTCCATAATTAAACCCCCGATTTTCACTCATACTCTGATATTCCACCGGTGACAATGAGACGTAGTTGATTTGACCACGGGCTCTTTCAGCAGCATAAAATCGATAGCTGTTGTTTAAATGTGCTTACATTTATTTTGCAGCCACCAAATTTCAAAACACTGCCGGATGTGTTATACTCCTCCTATTGTTCTGTTAATCTCACAGCCGTATCTCTGCCGTGCTCACGAAACCCCTCTCTGTTCTGCCTCACTCCATTTCGTTCTCTGTTACGCTACAGCCTGTATACCCACTCTCTAATATCTACCTAAAGTCATTGTGCTCATTTCTGTGCATTCATCCATTCTACTTCCATTGAACCCTCACGCAGGCAAATTTTTGAAGAGCAGAAAGAAGAATGGGTAAATTGCTAAGAGCAGAACCAGAAGGACCTAAGTTCATGGAAGGATATCCGCAAGTAAGGGATATATTGAAGAAAGAAAAGTGGTTGCGGTTTATCCAAAAGTTCAGAGGCTATCATAAAGAAGTGACAAAAGCATTTGCAAGGTCGTTCAATGGCCTGGAAGTAGAGATTGGAGACCTTAAGTTTGCGGTGAACGAGGCATCTATAGCAACTGCCACGGAACTTCCTCAAGAGGGTGAGCGTTGGTTTAAGAATAAAAGCATTAGTGATGAAGCCTGGAGAATAATCTTATGAAACCAAGGTATGGACATAACCATTTTTAAAAGAGGAATTCCTGTTCATGCTTTGAAAGAGGAATGGGCTACTTTGCTGCTGGTTGTTCAAAAATTCATTACCTGTGAAGGCCATTTTGGGTCCATGTATATGTACCATACCATATTTCTGATGAATTTTCTAGATATTCAAACTCTCAATCTCCCATATTTTCTATTAAATAGTTTGAAGAAGATGTCTGTGACTGTTCATAAACATTTAGGGGATGTAGAACCACATCTATATCAATATTTTGAAGATAACTCTCCTTCACGGCATTTTGGGGACAACCCAATAAAAATGACACCTGATATAGACCCCAAGCAGCAGGAAGTATATGATTATATAGAATATTTAGAAAAAGCAGCTACAAGTCCCAGTATTTCGTCCATTCAGCCTCACACAATACAGGATGATTTAGTCCAATCACTGAAACATGAAGTCTTTGAGCTAGAGCTTTTAAATAAACACATTAAAAATGAAAATGAGACATTGAAGGAACATAGTAAATTGGACAAAATCATTTATGATAATACCATGCTACATCTGGGAATATGGCAGAAGAAGAACAAGAAATTGAAAAAGAAATTCCAGAAGTTAAGCAGAGCACTGGTTAATATCAAATTTAGATGCTTAATGAAGAAGCCCAGGATGTTGGCAGCACCAAGGAAGAAGAGGAGAGGGTTGGATGTACTGGCTGAAGTGTCAAGGCATATGAACTGAAGAAGGATTATCAAAATTTTGGTTGCATGAGGACATGCAACACCTTCACAGTGGGGGTATGTTGAGTCTAAAATCTGCATTGTTCTTATACATCTTCCTATACCTTTTTCATTCACCTGAACCTCCCAAGTTGTCAATATCATTGTATATTAATTGCAAAAGAGCATCTAAAATGGTTTTTAACTATATTTTTTTGTCTGCTATTTGATTTAGATTTTTCTCATTTAGCTGCGAAATCTTGCCACTTTCCGCAGCTGCTGCAACTTTCCGCAGCCATTTTGTGAAACTCTATGTTACAGGTGTCTTTAGAAAAAACAAGCCACATGGGCAAGTCAGAAATCATGTGGACATGGATCGTGTCCTATTGGCTTGAGAAAATTCACCTAAGGAGGCTACGGTCAAAGGTGGCCAAGTGGAAGTCAACCGTAGAGTCCCACGGTGACAGGACTCTGTTTCTCGTCACGTGGATATTTATACGTCCGTTTCTGAATTGCGGGAGACAAATCAACACCTATACATGGCTCCATAAGCTGAATTCAAACATCTACTCTTCATAGATTTACTCCTCAACGCGGCCATGATCCTAGATCTCTGGACGTAATGGTTTACGTGTTCTCTATCAGCATAAGATTTAGGGAATTAGTTACATTTCCTTTGTTATAAATAATACGTTTGCATACGCATATTAGATTAGTCTCTGTTAGTTTTTATTAGTCTCCATTAGCTTCCAGATAGCTCTGTAATGTAATTACGTTGCCACTATGCCGTAATATCACCTTTCTGTTATGACTGCATTTTAATATATAAGAAGACTCTGTTTCCAAGGCTGGTGTAGAGGGCCCCTGCACACACTGAGGTTTTGTGCATTATTGTATAGTTCTTGTTTTATTTCTTTAAGCTCGTTGTGCCATAATTCATTCACATGTTTATACATTGCATCTTTCATGGTATATATGCTTCATCTCTGTTTATAATCTTTCATGCTTTACATTTTACTTCTGTCTTTCATGTTTTATGTTATTGTTAAACTGATCAGTGTTCTTGTTTCAGGTTATAAATAGGCAGCCTGGGCATTTGCATAACTTTTTGACTAATGACATGGAATTAATATTGTTCTGCTACTAATTTAATTTTCTTAGTTTCTGTTTAATTTCAGTACTACTTTATTTAAATCTTGCACATTTGTTTCAGTAGTTAGATTTAGATATATCAAATTGTTCATGACATCTTCAGTTACCTCCGAAAGCCACAACTGGACTGATGGTGAGGGATTGAATTATGAATGTGTAGTTTGATATTAGTTTACTTTCTGCAAGTTAGAAATATTAAATTTCTCATGACATCTTCAGTTACCTTCGAAAGCCACAGCTGGACTGATGGTGAGGGATTGAATTATGAATGTGTAGTTTGATATTAGTTTACTTTCTGCAAGTTAGATATTAGGTTACTCAATTTGTTTATGGTTACCTCCGAAAATCATAGCGGGACTAATGATGAGGGATCAGAAGATAAGTTGATGTAATTTGATTTAGATTTACTTTGTTGCAACTTTTGGATTTCTTTCAGCATAGTTTCTTTTATGTTTGAACAGCAGCAAGAATAATGAGTTTCATGATCAGTAGTTCATTTTTTGTTTGACTAGAGTAGTGATGCAATTTCATTTTCTTTAATTTCATTTTCTTTGAAGAATTAATTTTGTCATTGTGTGTTTTTAAAATTCTTTTGAAGTTTGGAAAATCATTAGAAAGACATTGTTTTCTTGAATATTTGTCTCCATACTTGTCTTTTAGAATTTCACAAAAATCCAAAAACGACAAAAAAGTAAAAGATAGGTTATCTTGCACATATAGTGCGCCACACTTCGTCAGCTTACGAATCCCGGATTGACAAATTAAATGAAGCAATTTAGGACACACTAAATTGACCAAACATGTACTTGTCCTCATAGCTCCCCACGGGATAGTACTATTCCTTGATGGCGTCTCGGAAATAATTCCAAGTCGGTACGGCCGAGAACAGAGAGGGTTCTGTCTGGTCCTTGTTCTCACAGTAGGTTTCCCACTAGTCCTTAACATGGGGGGTAGCTTTGAGGAGTGCAAAAATAATCTTCTCCCGGTCTGAAAAGTCATGAACCGAGAAATATCCTTCTAACAGATTCAACCATCTATCTATGGCATCTATGTCTATTTGACCCCCAAATATGGGAATGTCAAAATTTACTTGTACCTTAAAAGGATTTGCGCCTCCAGAGTGGCTGCTAGATGTAGATGCGCCGCCGGTGGATAGCCGTTGAAGGATCTGATCAAAGTTATCCATCATCGCATTCCTTTGTTTTTCGAGGGCCTCCTCGAGCAATATTTTGATAGGATCTCCTGCTCCCTTATCTTTCTTTTCATCCCCCATGGGCGTCCACAAAGTTCAGCAGGATGACCAAAGGTTCCACCGCACGAGCCCTAGCTCTCACGGTTCTTCCACCTCAGTTATTACAAAGAAGGATCGAGAAAGGCACCGCTTCCATACTACCATCCTATTACATGAACAAAATGCATTAAAACATATAACCATAAATACATAGATGCAACGGAAATAACACTTCATTTCATTAATATCAAAGAACTGAAATTTGCTTACAGACAGAATGAAAATAAAACTAGCTAGGGCGCTGGTAGCTACTCCCATGATGAAGTGTTGCTGTGCCTCTCGAATCCGTTAAAAATGAGGCTCGAGGCCTATTTATCATTTAGAAACAATGGGAAATCCTAAACAGCCAAAACCCTAACCCTAGGAGATGAAGCGCCAAAACTATGGGCCCCGTTTGGGTAAATTGGTGTTTCAACTTCCCAGGGGCGTAACTTTGGCATACGATCTCCGTTTGACGCGTACCATACCTCGTTAGAAATATCTATCCTAGGTGAACACAAATTTGAACCAGAAACATTGCTTTTGGACTCATTTTTTTCTCTGCTGCTTTTCCCAAAACGCGTTAGGGGTTCACCCTAAGCTTAGACCCGAAACCGTTGAAACATGTCTGCCAACCCATGTCTGATGAAACCGACTGTGAGCCCTGGTGGAATAGGCGGGTGACCACCAATATCCACCTGGATCAAGATCCCTCAAGGGCTTCCTCCCATGAAAGTTTGGACCTTTCAATCACAAGAAAACACTGCCACGAAGCCACTAGACCATTTGCTAAATGCTGCCTCCAAAATAACGCATTCCCTAGCTGGAACAGCACTGGGAATGTTGGGGAAATGTGTGGTCTGCTACTACAGATCTTAAATGAGCATTGAACTCTCCAAACAGGTCCCTCATGTGAAGGAAACCTTCCTCCAAAGAGAAACTAGCTCAAAAACCGGGATTCCAATCCCTTCCACTGCTGCACCCAGCAACACTACAAAATCTCTGGCAAACCTACGCTGATGAAGTAGGCTGAAGCTTGGCCTGAAAACCTGAAGTGGAATGATTAATGCAAACTCTCCCAATGAGTCTCCTCAAGGAGAGAGGTGGGATTCCCGCTCGGGAACACCCGGTGCTAAACAACACTGTAACCCTGCTAAGCAAAAAAGAAAGAAAAAAGACTTAGCAGAAAAAACAATAATCTAAAACATGAAGAACAATGCTGCCATCCTCTTCCTTAAATAGGTTATGAGTTTGATTTCCCTTGGCCCCACTCAATTAGGTCATCTCTATCAACAGATTCCCCTCCCTCCAAAACCGTGTTATTCGTCCTTTGATTCCTCCTCCTCCACAACTGCATTGTTGACTTAGTCAAATTTGGCTAAATCAGCTTGATAATATCCCTATTCACACATGGAGGTGTTTTATTAAGCTGCAAAGAGTGTCTCCGTTCACACTTAAGGTGTTTTTATTCCTCTTTAGGAGACTTAACAGCTTTTCTACCCCTTGATTCGCCGACTAAATGTACTGCTAACTCTAATTTTCCATTTAGCATTGAGGCTAAAATTTGGGAACATTACAAGCACATTCCTGCATTGGCCAAGAATATTATTCTTGTAAGAAAGATGGATTATGCATGTGTAAAAATAAATTTCAAGAAAAATATAAATGAGATGGTCTAGGGAGAACTGGTACTAATGTGGGGAGTTCAGCTTGGAACTTTGTACAAGCTTCTGGGTAGCACAAGTATTGATGGGTCCAACATTTTTGTGGTTCTTGAAAGTGGAGCTGAAAATCAAGTGGTATTTGGAGAAAAAAATATGTTATGGAATTAAAGACTCACACATAGTGGAGATAAGCATATTTTAATACCACGTGGTAATGGTATGGTAAAATTTTTGTAAAATTTCTCTTTGGATTTCAGTTTCTGTGAACATTGTGTATATGGGAAGCAGAATTCGGTGCTAAAAGGGCGAAATAGGGTGAAAGAGATATTAAAGCTTGTGCACAGTGATCTGTATGGACTTATGTTGATTCCATCGTTGGGTAAGTATGTGTACTATGTCTCATTTATAGATGGCTTCTCAAGGAATACATGGATATATTTCCTTAGGAAGAAATCTAAAGTATTTGACAGGTTTAAATAATTTAATATTCTGGTGAAAAATTAGATAGAGAAGAAGATCAAGGTGTTGAGGACAAATAATGGTGGAGATTTCTTTTAGAATGAATTTGAATAGTTCTATAAGAAGTGTGGTATATCACAGTAGAAGGCTACTCCATACACACCTCAGCAAAATGGAGTTGCAGAAAGAATGAACAATACACTGATGGAAAAGGAAAGAAGCATGCTCAGTGGCATTGGATTAGGGCAAGAATTATGGGTAGAGGCAGTGGATACTGTAATTTATTTGTTTAAAAAATCACCTTCATCAACGTTGGAGGATAAGAATCCACATGAGGTATGGAATGGTAAGAAACAATATCTTTCACATCTGAGGGTATTTGGTTGTGATGCATACATACATTTTCCAAAGGAAAAAATAACCAAGTTGGATAGTAAATATGAAAGGTGCATCTTTAATGGATATAAGGATGGTTTAAAAGGTTATGAGATGAACTCATAAACAAGAAATGTTGTATACAACCGACATGTAGTGTTTAGAGAGGTGAAATATTTTATTAATCATGAAGTCCTACCAAAAGTACTTGAGAAGATAGAGTTTTAACTTAAGGAGAAAGAATCAAACTCTATAATAGAACAAGAATCAGAAGAGGAAGAACCACACACTCCAGTTTTGAGAAGATTCGTTCGAGAGAGAAGAAAGTCAGAGAGATATAGTCCATATACTTTTCTATTAAAATCTGCCATCAACATAAAAATGGCCAAAAATCAATATCACACCTTTCACATTTTACCAATATCACAACGAAGATACTTGAGTCTGAACAATATGATTTCAACAATATAAATCAACTCGTGGGTGAATTTGGTGAATCAATATCACACCTTTGGCATGCTACCTACTGCACCCTTGGTTTTTCTGGTGATGAACTTTCTTGGCATGCCATGCATATGATTGTTGATGCACCAAAATTAGTCAAACATCGACTAGAATAAACAAATGTGTAATTTCAAGATTATTTATAAACAAATAAAGTTGAAGGATTACAACTCATGAATATGTAATTAAATAATATACATTCAAATACTATAATCGCTAATATCAATATGTAATTAAATAAAATACATTCAAATACTAGAATCGAGGGTATCTTTGAGGTGGCCTGCCTTCCTGGCATGTTTGTCGTATGTTTGATGTGAAGAAAATAATCAAATTGGGATTTGAATTTATGAGTATAAAATTTAAATTAATTAATATATTATTAAGATAGTTAAAAAATTAATAAAATATATTTAACTAGTAATTGCACCATATGTTGCAAAAGAAACATCGTAAGGCAATAGCATAGGAAAGAGTAGCCTATAAGAAATAAGAAGGCAATAGCATAGGAAAGAGTAGCGTAGAAGAAATAAGATGTTGCAGAGAACAAGTCATCCTAAAGGAATGAAAGGGAAATTTTTCTTCCATGGAAGCAAGTCGTGGAGGTTTCAAAGATATTGATGATAACAGTTATCAACCAAAAAAATTTGTTATAGATTTTGAAATAGGCAATTGGGAGTGAAAAAATATATGTAAACCAACATGATATGTTCATATATATACAAATTTTGTTATAGATATTGAAATAGGAAATTGGGGGTGAAAATCCTTTGGTGATTAATAATCCAGCACGTAACTCAAATAAGATATTTTAAATACATTCAAGTACAATTTACCTAGCATAGATGTAAATAAAGAGATTTTTTATTAACAAAAATAGAGTTTACTTCAAGTTCATCTACATATCTAAGAGCCAATTGCATGCTTAGCAAAAATTGTATATGAAGAACAATAGTCTTGGTATACAAGAAAGTGAATGTCATTTTAATATGGAGACATTTTTGGAAGGAGATATTGTTATTTATGTTATGGTTCATTTTCTTAACTCCAAACTTGGTTTATTCTTTCTCTATATACATAAGAAAAAAAATACAAAGTAAATGCACAAATTTAAGTTATAGTTTTATATTTCATTATTACAAATCTAGTTTCTTATTAAAATAATTTACACATCCTAGGTTATTCTAAATTGATCAAGAGTATATAATTATTAGGGTGGTTTTCTATGTGCACTAAAATTCCCATGAGGTCCATCACAATGTATGGGGTTCATTGCAACCTTGGATATATTCTGTGAATTGTTGTGATTTTTTGCTTGTGGCTACAACTTAGTTTTGGTTTTCACCTAGTTATCATGATTCAAAACTTTGTTATCATCTTAGATCCTTATAGCATTATATATATTATGTGAGCTAATGTGATGTTTTTTTTGTCGCAATGATTCGAAAATCAGTTATGATACCACAATATTGACTTTCTTGTTGTCTGTTTTGTTTATCTTATTAAAATATTTTACACATCCTAGGTTATTCTAAATTGATCAAGAGTATAGAATTATTAGGGTGGTGTTCTATGTGCACTAAAATTCCCATGAGGTCCATCACAATGTATGGGGTTCATTGCAACCTTGGATATATTATGTGATTTGTTGAGATTTTTTGCTTGTGGCTACAACTTAGTTTTGGTTTTCACCTAGTTATCATGATTCAAAAAATTTTATCATCTTAGATCCTTATAGCATTATATATACTATGTGAGCTAATGTGATGTTTTGTTTTTCACAATGATTCAAAAATCAGTTATAATAACATAATATTGACTTTCTTGTTATCTTTTTTGTTTATGAACCCCTTATAAAAGCCAGAGGAACATTAGATTTTACAGTGTGATCTCCCCAGCATGGGTGGGGGTTTCAAAAATTTGAGAGTAAATTGAGTGGTTATTGTTAGAAATTGTTGTATAAGATGGGAAATCTGGATGGTTTGTAGACAATATGGATGTCATAACATATATCTTATTTGAATTTTTTAGTGTCTCTAGCCACCATGCATCTAATAGGATCCATTTCAACTAAGAACGTCAATACATCATTGTGCGAATGATAACTTGTGACATCCCTAGCCATTTTCTTTTATTATGGATCAATTTATAAACTAATAACTTGTGAAATCCCTAGCCATTTTCTTTGATTGTGGATCAAGTTATAAACTAAAATATACTCTCTCTTTAGAAGACTCTACATTATATGTTGGATGGAGGGAAAGGTTATGATAAAAATTGTACCCAAAAACCCCTTAAGGTTGTCTCAACTTACTCTATTGTTAATCATAGTGTCAATTTTGTAAAACTATAATCTACAATAAGGTCTGAGTGGGCTTTTTCTTTTGTAAGTTTTGTTTAGAATTGAAAAATAAATAAATAAATTATAAAAGCTAAAATTATGTAGTGGGAAACATTGTTTAAAATTTCAGAATAAAAAGTTGAGTAAGTTTGACATCATATAATATGAAAATTGTTTATGATTATAAAGTAAAAAACATGTAAGTTTTTTTAGCTAAAATTAGGTAATTAAAAATATGTATATAGTTTGTTTTTAGTGAAAGAAAGAGTATGTTTATAGTTACAAACTTTTATGTAGCTACAAACTATTACAATTAAGTAATTAAAGGTAAATTTAGTGTTATTTAAGAAATGAGAATTATGAACATTCATCATTATTCCTCAAGATAAATCATTACGTGTGAAATAATTTGGAAATTTAAAAAGATCACATATTTTAAAAAGTTTCATTATTGATTTAATTTTTTATATATTAAGAAATATTACCCATGAATAATAAAACAATTGTAACCTAAATAATATATAACAAAAAAAACCATGTATTTTTGGAATAATAAAATAGTTGTAACAAAAATACTATAGAACAAGAAAAGATATGTATATTTGGATGTATGAAAAATTAGATACATCTTATTAAGTGATATTTTAAAAGAATAATGGTTATAAACATTTTAAAATAATTTTATTAAATAATTAGTTGGATCAATGAGGTCTGCATATCAAGACATTTGATCCCTCTTGACTCTTGGATCTAGACTCTTGGTAGATCCAGAGTTAGGCCACCTTAATTTCCCCCTTTAGATAAAAAACATTCCACATGAATACCATGGGTTTTTTTTATAGTTTAGTAAATAATTTTATTAAATAATTGGTTTAAATCTATATTATTGATGAGAGGGATCAATGAGGTTTGCATATCAAAACATTTGATCCCTCTTGGCTCTTGGTATATCCAAAGTTAGGCCATCTTAATTTCCCCCTTTACATAAACCACATTCCACATGAATACCATGAGTCAATACCATGGGTTGTTTTTATAGTTTAGTATTATTTTTATTTTTTATTTGACCTAGTTAAAATGTTCATTACAATATGTCAATCTTTTTATTTAATTTACTTTTATTTTTATTTTTGTGTAATTTGACAAAGTCACCAAAACGTAAATTCAATCACTTATTAAAAAAAAACCAACATTATAAAAAACATATATAAAACTTTTATTTGTGAATCTAATGGCCTAGAACATTTCAATCATCCAACATTTGATCCAATGGCTCACACATTGACACAGTGACATCTAGGGGATTTGTTTTCAAATAATAACGTCTTACGACGTAAATATTAGAATCAATGAATATATAATTAAAATAAGTGAAATAATTGTATTTGCATGTTATATTGTCATAATTGTAATATGTTGTTATAAATATTTTAAAATTCTATTTTCAACTATTAAGGTATGAATTTACGAGATAATACCAAATTTTTGTTAAAAAAAAATAATTAGCCAAATTTTTGTTAAAAAAAAATAGTTAGTCTTTGCATGTTATATTGTTATGATTGTAATATGTTGTTATAAATAATTTAATTAAATAATTTGTTTTCAACCACTAATCTATGAGATGATATCATTTTTTTAATACAAATTGACATTGTATAGAAGTGAGAATCATGTTTCCATAATCTATGAGATAATTCATTTTTTTTATGCAAATTGACATGTTTCCATAATCTATGAGATAATATCATTTTTTTATTCAAATTGACAGTGTATAGAAGTGAGAATCATGTTTCCATAGAGTGATGTAAATTTTAAAAATTACCTTCTTTTAACTATTTTTCTTAATTGAGATGAGTTCATTTTTTTAATTTGTTGCAGTTACCATAATTTTATTGACTAAACAATAATAAAATTATTTTATTTTATCTTATGTAAATGAATGACATAAGATAAGTTTGGTGAACACTATGAGTAGTTAAGATTCATACTGAGAATGAGTAAAGACAAAACTAGAATGTCATTAAAAAATGGCATAACTATAAAACAATCATTTTTTATTTGTATTAATTATTACTATTTTTTTTTTATGTTAGGTGTGTGTTATATTCTTTCTAAAAAAAAAAAAAATTATGCAGACCCAATAATAGTTCCCAAGGATAGGGGCTAACCCAAAGATGGTTGTCGGACCTACCCATGGTTTTGCACATGGTTTTTGGGCAAGGTAGTTTTTTCCCATGGTATTTGTACATCTAGTCAAAGGAACCACTGTTATGTTGTAATCAGGGTTAGTGGATTGAGGTTTATGAATGTTTCGACATGTATATATATGTATTGTAACACTGAAAGGAATATAATGAAAAATCAATTTCGTATTCTCAATTTTGGGATTTAGTAGGAATTCTTTGTGTATATTTTTTTTATGTTCTCACCATTGTATATGCTTTTTTATTTTAAGAATTCATTTGCAAGTAATTTATGTATAGGGTTAAAGCCTACATTTTCTATTAGAGTTGTTTCGGCTTCAAGGAGACACCTTTGTGCTGAGGGGTTTTTCTCGGGCCTGTGGTAGACTTTGTTACAGTGGGAGATCTTTGGGATTTATTCTTTTGGTGAAAGAAGATTGAGAATAGGGGAAAGATAGATACCAAGAAATTCAATGGCTAAATTTTTCAGTTGTGGAAGCTTAATATGGTGGATTTGTTAGTGGATAAAGATCAGTGGATCATTGTAGATCCAGGTATGCCACCAACAAGAATGTTGGTAGAATACTGGGTGAAGTTAGATCGGGAGGCGAAGAGCACAATACGGTTTTTTCTCTCAGATTCAGTACTGTTCGATGTGTTATGGCCTAAATCTACCTTAGGCTGAGAAAGGCAGAATCTAGGGTAACATCAAGCCATGCTTAACCCGGTAGCTAGCCCTACCAGATCGGGAGAGGGCTCTCTCCTTGTCAATCTCGCAAAAAAATGATCAATGAGGTTTGAGATGACTTGAATGAAGACTGATTTTAGGCTAGGTATGTGTGTAAAAGAGTTTTATTTGATTTTAAGGGTGTTTTTTTGGATCAAATGGAAAGACAGATTTTGGGTCTAGGGAATGAGGCTCAGTTTTGCAGAGATCTGAATGGGGCAAGGTAGAAAATTGATTTGACACTTAAATTTTGAATGAAATGGAGAGTTTAGACAGGTGAGGAGTTGAAGAGGGCAAGAAACCTTCAGGGATCCTCTACAAACAACTGAAAACATAGAAAATTAAACAAACCCTAGGTAGAGCACTGCAAATTTTAATGAATTCTACATTTATCCTTGTTTTTTTAAGTTAAGAAGAAATAAGAGAGAAAATGGTATACATAAAACACTAGTAGACTTACATTTACAGAGAGAAACACACTATCAAAGAAAAATACCACATGAATCCCATAGAGTGCTGCAAACCCTGGTCTATTCCTTTGCCAAACTTCAAAAATGATGTACAATGATGCTCAAATAATTCCCAAAAGTCCAACCATGTTAATTAATGAAAAACCACAAGATATAGACAAACAAACACTCATGCTAGCTTCTAGAGGTCGAGCTCATGAGTTTAGGAGCTGCTCCAACAAAATCTAAACTGAGAACTAGAAAGTAGGTAGTGGAACAACTTGCCTCTAAAAACTAGGAAATTGATTCATTCAATTGCAAATTACCCTTTGAGGGATGAATCTACTTCTATGAATGTAAATTTAGAAAAATTACACAAAGATCCATCAAATTACATTAAATTACATCATGATTTTGACATTTAGAAGTAATAAAGTCAAACTATAAAAAACTAGGCGAAAAATAGAGTTTCTGGGTAAAAAATGAGCAAAATCCTCCAATGCGCCGCGCCTGATTTCCCTATCTGTCACGCCTGTTTGTAGCTGATTTTGGAGGCCTTCACGGTGTCCAAATTTCCTCCAAGTGGGCTTGTTGGAAATTTATTCATGTCTACTTTCCAACACAAGTGGAATTTCTGAATTTGGCTTCCATTTGCCCCTCCAAAACTAAGTTCTCCCAAGACTGCTTCTTATGTGTCAAAAAAGGGGCAGAAAGGTCATTTTTTGGGTGCTTTTGACCCTTTTGGAAACCCAAAACCTGTCAAAATTTCTTGGCCATTGGTAGGCATGCATATTTTTCCATGTAAAATCCAAAAATGTAGAGCTTGCATCAAAAGGAGTCTCCTATCAAAAGCGCGCGCCAAGTGGCACGACACATAGAGCAGAAAAGTTTGTTTTTAGCCCAAAATTTTCAAAAATGCAAAAAGTGTCCCAATTTTTTTGAAATTTAGGCTGATTGTTCTCCATCAAGTGCTATGTTGGGCCAAGGAATCATCAGCCAATATCTGAAGTTTATCATGCTCTTTTTGCCTCCTAGATGCCTTCTTCAACTTGGCCTTCAAAATTTTGATTCTTGCTTTGCAAACATGATTTCTTGCCCAATAATTATTGGCCATGTTCCTCAACATATTTTTATTTTTTTTGGCCTTCTCCAACATCTTTTCCAAATTTATATTTACTCTTTCAAGCCAAGTTTCATGATCAGCTTCAATCTCTTTCTCAAGTGATGTCATCTCGGTTTTGCTCCTTTTGGCAACTTGCTAGTTCTGACATATGTTTTGCAGCTCCATGATAGTTTGTTGATCCTCTAGCTGCTTGTTTCTCTACTCAAGGTATTTGATTATCCACTAGGCTCTTTCTATTTTGAGGGACAAATCATTAATGTCCCCATTTTTCTCCTGAATGATCTCCTTGAAATTTGAGCTTTGTGGGCCCAAATCAGTGTCATCATCCTGAATGATAATGAAATCCGTCTCCTGCTCTCCTGAAGGCCCCTCATCATGTATTGGCCTCTTACCCTTGTCCTGTACCTGCATTTCTAATGAAGGAAGTGAGACCCCTTCCACCCCGGGTGGAGATAATACTCACTTGGCTGCTGCAAACAACCTTCTAGTGCCCTTTTGATAAGTGACATACACCGGCACACTAGCAGTTTGTGTCTCATGACCCTCCTGCTAATGTGAAGGTTCACCTGTCTCATGGAAAGCTTCCAGAGGTACCTGAGGAGCTGTGAAGAACTCATGAGAAATGAAATCCTCCCATGAACTATCCTGCAAACCAAGTTTATGCATAACCACAATTTTGATGAGTGCAAAATGATAGATATTGTTATACTGTTGCTCAGGAGTTTTATTTTGCATTAGGGTGGTCATCTTCTCAATATTTTGGCACATGAAGTAGGGGAGGTTCATCATTCTCACCCTGGTAAAATGCATCAGAAATCTGATATGATAGGCATATAGGCAAGAGAACTGGTCCTCACAGCTGAAATATTTGATTATGAGTTTCATCAATGGAGCATACGAGTGACTCAGGTACCGAAAGGGAAAGATTTTGCTGAGTTGTCTCAAATAACCAGGCCTGATGTATGGCTCATAGTGTTCCCTTTCAATTTTCTGCCTTTTATTCCATTTCTCTCCAACATTTGGAATACCGGTTGCTAGGGATATAGACTCCGGTGTGAAGGTGAATGTCACACCTGCAAGAGTGACTTGCTTGCAGGCCTGCAGTTTAGCAAGTGAAGTAGGTTCCTCCCGTACATGTTTTCCACTCTCGTGAGGTCTCCTTGGTGCACACAATTTGGTTGGAGAGTCACTATGTGTTTCTGCATCTCGGTCATAGGAGGAATCTGACTTCATGTTTGCCAAAGTCTGTGTTGTCTTAGATGAGTATGAAGAGTTTTAGGTGTCTTTGGTTCTTTGCTGCCAAGTGTATGAAAATGTGTGAAGGACTATGAAGGGAGAGAGTAAGAGGGATTTTGGGAATGTTTCCAATTGGAATTTGGTGAATTGAAGGGTTTTAGGGACAGCTTCTAGGATTTTGGGATAGTAATTGGGGTTTGGGAATTTTGTAGCTAGGATTTGGGGATAATGGGAATTGGGATGGGAGTGAATGAATTTAGGGATATAGGGGATAGGGAAATGGTTTGATGAAACTAGAAAAACAATGAGGGAATAAAAAGTGAGGGAGTGATGGGCACAAAAACTAATTTACAAACCCTAAGAAATCATTTCCTGAGCAAAGAAGTAGGGTTTGATTTTTTTTTATTAAATCCTCATAAACATCATAAGCCACACGTTCATGGGCATTGGCAGAGTTATTTGACTTACTTTGGACTGGAGGAAACCGAGCAATTTGAATTTTTAAATGGAATCATGGTGAAAATGCCTTGCGGCTCTACGCGCCGCGCCACAAACCCAACACGCTGCACTGGCTCTATGCATCGCGCCTGTGTGTTTTTAACACTGTGGAGGCCAACCCAATGCGTTGCACTAGCTTAATGCACTGTGCCACTCAGCCAATGCGTCGCGCCCACAAACTTGCATGACTTTGCTGCAATTTCACTCCCTTCGTTCAACACGGCCTTTTCTTGCTCACTATTTCTTCTTGTAATGCAAATGAGCCCTTTGAAATGTGAAAATGACTTATATATAAGAGACTTTAATTTTCCACTCCAAAAAGACCCACTTTTTTAATTTTTACCTTTGACACTCTTTTTAAACTTTGTTTTAGGGAGTTTGGTTCATTTTTCCTCTGATTAACTGAATAACTTGTTCTTGTTTTCCTTGCAGGGGATGGATTCGCTGAATTTTGACAAGGTGACCAGGGTTTCCATTGAATTTACTTACAAATGAGAGAATTTGAAATTACATGAAATTTATACATAAAAAGATAAAATACTCTATTTTTTCTCAAAACAAAGTTTTGAGGAAAAATACATTTCTAAGCATATGATGATGAAACTTATTTAGTACTTGAACTTTATTCAACCTCCTCATGTGCTTGCTGACCATTATTGGACATTTTAAAGACCTTTGTGATGAAACCCTAGACCTAATGAAACTAAAACCCTAAAAATGACTCTTTGCAAATTATGAGACAAAATGTGACTGCAGATGATCTTAATGAATGGAAATGGGCTAGCAGGTAAAGGACATGAGGGAAAAATCTACAATATGCCACTACCATTAGATGATCCATGCTCCCAATGGAATGCATCTAACTAAGTGAGATGCCTAATATGCAATGCAACAAGAGAATTTTGATCACTGATGGAGGGATGAAGATAAAGACACTAACATTGGCTCCAATGGGGATGGTAGCTCCTTGGAGGTGCCAAGAACTATAGATCTCTGGGAAAGCAGGAAGTGCCTTGGTCCATTGGGCTATGGATTCAATAACTTTGACAAACCAAAACCAAACTATTGACTCAATTTCAGGACTGAAATCTGACTCAAGACTGACTCAATTTCAAGACTAAAATCGACTGAAAGACCTAACTCAAACAAAATAAACCAAAACTAAAATCAACCCTCAGTTTTATAGCATTCACCTCAGGCCCCAAACTGAAAGAATGATGACAGCACACACTTGCAATGAAATTTAAAAAAACTGGTATGTACAGTGATACATATGACAGTAGAAAACATTTCAAAAATAGTACCGTTTTAGTAGCCTACCATTGACTGGCCCACCTGGACAATCTTCTCCATTCATTTCTTTCAAAAGGAAAGCATTTTGGCCTTGATATGAAGCAATTCTGAAAGGTCCTTTCCAAATATTCTCAAACTTGCCATGCTTACCTTTATCTTCATTTCTCGTGCCCCATTTTAGCACCACTTCCTCTATTTGAAACTTGTCCGCCTTTGACTTTCGATCATATATCTTCTTGATTCTCTCTTACAGCTTGAAAGTGTTCTGAAAAACCTCCTCTCTAGTCTGCTGTAAATGGATCATTTGATTGATTCTTCGTTGCAAATGATCATCCTCACTGCCAGCTTCCTGGAGAAGTTTAACCACTGGAACTGCGAGAGAGGTCAGGAATACAGTGTCAACACCATACACGAGCACAAAAGGGGACATGCTTATAGATTTATTTTGACTTACTCTGTCTGCCCAAAGTGCATTAACCAGTTTCTTGTGCCAACCTTTCTTGTTTATTTCCAGCATCTTTTTAGTAATATTGACCAAGGATTTATTTGAGGATTCGACCAATCCATTGCCTTGTGGATGATAAGCGGTTGAGTGCCCCAAAGTGATTTGATACTTATTACAAAAGTCAATCATTATTTTAGATTTAAAAGTTGTTGCATTATCAGTGATCAGCTTATTTGGATAGCCAAAACGAGAAAAAATATTGTTTTCAAGAAATGAAATGATTACCAATTCAATGGCCTGCCTAGTGGGAATCACCTCAATCCATTTGGTAAAATAGTCCATCGATGTAAGGATCCATTTATGCTGTGCTGAAGAAGTAGGATGAATTTCGCCAATGAAATCCAAACCCCACTGCTGAAATGGAGCACTTACTTCAATGGACTTGAGTGGTAAAGGCTGCAATTTTCTCCTCCCTTCAAAAATCTGACATTCATGATAGCTTTTAACAGTTTTGTACACATCAGCAAAGAGAGTTGGCCAATAATATCTTGCTCTCAAAATTTTATTAGCCGTTGTCATCCAGAAAAGATGACCTCCGCAATCTCCCTTATGAAAGTCTTCCATAACCTATTTTGCCTCTTCTTCAACCAAACAATTGAGCAAGACACCACCGGGATCTTTCCAATAGAGTGCATTATTCATGATAAAAAAACTTGGCAGCCTTCAATTTTAGTGTCCTACTTTTGTTCTTATCCATTCCAGGTGGTGGTGACAAATTTTGGAGTACATACACAATGTATGAATACCAAGGAGAAAGAACAAAAATTTCTGATACCTGAGCAGGCGAACTTTCTTCATTTTCCTCGGACATAGCAGCAATGAGATTAATGTCCAAGGCATGCAAATTTGACTTAGCCATTAGCTTAACCAGCCCCTGTCCTTTGATAATCTTTGTAGGTTTGATCTCCACGTCATATTCCAACAAGGCAGCAATCCATTTTCCTCATCTCCCTTCTGGATCTGTTTGCACTAAGACTTCTTTAACATCAGCATTAGGAACATAAGCAAGGATGTGAGAATGCAGAATATAAACTCGAAAATATTTCAATGCTTTTACCAAGGCAAGAGCTTTCTTCTCAATAATATTATACTTTAAAGCTGCATCTCGTATATTTCTGTTGAAAAATGCTATTGGTTTCTCAAGCTGGTCTCTTTTTTGCATTAAGACTGCTGCCATAGTATGATCCGAGGCAAATGAAAACAAAATGAAATCCTGAGTATAGTCCGGGCTGATCAAAACCGGAGTTGAAGAAAGGGCTAATTTCACCAAATTGAAAGACTTTACTACTTCCTCAGTCCACTTCACTACACTATCTTTCTTAAGCATGTTTGTGATTTCCCTTAAATGTTCTGCAAGATTGGGCACAAAGCGACGTAAGAAATTCATCTTACCGTTGAATGATTGGATCTCCTTTTTATTTCGGGGAAGATCAATTTGTTGAATGGCTTCCACTCAGGCTGGATCAATGCGGATACCATCCTTTGATATAATATGACCGAGAAGCTTTCCTTCATCCATGACAAACAAACTCTTCTTTGGATTGAGAGATACACCATATTTTCTACACCACTGAAATACAATCTTCAAATGATAAAGGTGCTCTTCATCTGAATTAGAAAAAACTATCAAGCCATCAAGATAAACAACTAGAAAGACATATTTTCCATTTGTAAATGCCATATCCATTGCTCATTGAAAGTTCGCACCAGCATTCTTCAATCTGAAAGGCATTTTAGCATAATGAAAAGTTCCCCACGGAGTGGTGAACGATATTTTATCTCTGTCATGCTCATGGACCAGAATTTGATTATAACCAGAACAACCATCGAGTAGCAACATGTGGGATGCTCCAACTACTCGTTGAAGTATGTGATCCATTTTGGGCAATGGATAGTTATCTTTCAAAGATACTTTATTTAGATTCCTAAAATCAATACATAAGCGAATTTCACCTATTTTCTTGAGCACGAGCACCAAATTGGAAATCCAATCTGAGAATCTTATGGGGATGATGATACCAGATTTGTACAACCAATTCACTTCCTTCTCTATTGAGGGTAGTAGCTTTGGATTTATTCTTCTCAACTTCTGTCGAATGGGCTTTTGATTTGGCTTGATCGGGATGGTATGCAGAATTATGTTTGTGTCATATGTCTTCAAATCTGAATAGTCCCAAGAAAATACATCAGCAAAGGAAGATAATAAACTGATATACTTTTCTTTTACCTGTGGAGGAAATACCTTAGATAATTTCACCATTTTAAGATTTTTTGTTGATCCAATGTTCACATCTTCAACTCCTTTCTCGGTTGGCAGCAAGCTCGGTTTTCGAGCTACATCATCTTGGTCGAAAAGATCCTCTAAAGGTATTAAACATTTAGGAATGACATTGTCCTTGAGCTGAAAAACTTCCATCTGATTGACTTCTATATCCGCCTCGCCATCATCATGCTCCCCATCAATAGAAGTGTCTTTGAATTTACCTTCATTTTGCAGAAATTCATCAATTTCTTTATCATCTTGAAACACTTGCCAATACCTTTGATTGTCAGGGATAGTCGGACGATGCTTCACATGAATTTCAAATTTTTTTCTTGAATTCATCGAAATTTTAAAATTACTTGCTGCTGTTGCAAGTGCATCCGCACTGCCATTCTGAATACGAGGGACACATGTCAAAGTATAATCTGAAAACAATCTCAAGATATCTAGTACTGCATTGCGGTAGGCCCGCATTCGAGGATGCTTAGCTTGGTATTCACCTTTCACTTGCTTGATAACTAACTCGGATTCGCCATACACTGCAATCATTTTGGCATTTAAATTTGTAAGAATTTTCAAACCAACAATTAAAGCTTCATATTTAGCCTCATTATTTTAACATCCAAAAGCCAATTTATAAGAACAGACCCTTACATTACTTGGCACTTTGTTTGGGGAGGAAAAAGGGTTGTGTATCCAAATTCCAATTCCAGCACCGTCCCTTCCTACCGCACCATCAAAATCCATGGTCCACAAACCATCTTCGTCCTCTTCCAAAATGCTAAAATTCTGTTTGCTCTTTTACTTCTCCTTGCTTTCCATCAACATTTTGCTGCTGTCGGAAGGCTAATTGCTCAACGGTACTATCAATTCTTTGTCTTTCTTTCTTTAAGACCTCTCTGAAATTTTCGGTGATTTCTGGAATGTCTCCTACTTCAATTAATTTTCTATTTACATCATTAAAGTTATCTGAGTATAAAACAAACGATTCTAAATCAGTATGTACATAGTTGATTGGATGATTTACCAGTTTCTCCTTGCTAGTGATCATGTACTTCATCTTTTTCTCCCGGTATAATTTCCTCATCTAATCAAACACAGGAATAGTTGCATAGGAGAAATCAAGCTGCAATGTCCCTTTAAGTTTCGCTCCCCAAGATCTAGAAAGAAGCATGCCAAATCTAGGAGGAATATCTACCACAACCACATCCATCAAAACATTTTTAGTTGGAATCTGATCCAAACTGACCACCAAATCTTTTATAATACCAATGCATCTTACTCTACTAGAATCAAAAGAGTAAAGGTCATGACACTTTCTGGTGATATCCAATCCCAATTTCTCCATGATTGCCCTAGGCATGAGATTATGAGAGGCTCCAGAATCAAACATAGCATTGTGTAACACATAGTCGTGCAACCTAAGGCTGATGTAAAAAGGAGATACATCACTATCTTGAGATTGACCATCCAATGCTGGACCAAAAATAAACTCAGGTTGATCATCTTCAACATTTACCATATCAGATAATAGATCTAAACTCAAAATTTTAGACACATGACCCTTATAGCTGCTATTCTTCATCAATTTAGTCAAAGGAATGGATACTTTTAACTTAGCAATTTCATTTTCTAAGTTAAAAATTGAATTTTTCTCTATCTCTTTAGTTGGGACATCCTTCTTTTTAGTTTTCTCCTTTGATATATTTGGCTGATTAGATCTTTCATTTTCTGATGGTGGTTTGCTAGTGGTGGGATTAGCTGTCTCTTTTCCCTTCTTCTCCACAACGAGTGGATCATTCTTTGGTGTTGTCGCTTCCTTTCTTTTTTGAATTGGATTAACGGGTACATCTCTACTTCTGAGTGAATATTGTCGCTACTAGGCGGTCTAAGAATTCATGTATCCCCTCTGATATTCATCATACCCTTCTTTAAGAACTGTTTCATTCGCCAAGATGAAATTCTCATCCCTTTGTACAGCTGAGTTCTCAGAATACTCCTCATCTTCAGTGATAAAAATTGGCATATCATCAGGTGTAAAGAAATGATTCTCTTCTCCAATTACATCCTCCTCATCATCTGATTCTAGACCATGTACAAAATTCTACTGTAAGGGTGTCTTCAATTGCTGCTGTACTGCTTGGTCTTGTGTTCGTTTCTCTCTTTGTTTGATTCTAAATTGTGGTTGTTGCTAGCCATGGAAATTAGGATTTCTGACTTGTGGTTCAGAATTGTCAATTGTTAATCTGTCAAACATATTTTCCATCTTATGGAGCACTTGATTTGAAGTGGAAACCTCTTCCTTTATTGCTACTTTCTTTTCAGCTTTCATTCCAGCTCTCTTGGTAAGCAGATTTGCTTTAACACTGACTGCAATTTTCTTCATGCCTTCCAAAGTGGCCTAATCTCTTTCTCTTAATTGATAGGCCATGTCAGGATCGAAGCCATCCAGAAACTTAATCAAATCCAACCCCATAGGTGGCTTTATATCAGCAAGAATTGCATTGTAAACAGAATTGAATCCAATACAATAATCTTGAACAGACTCACCAACGTTCCGCTTGATATTCTGATATTCAGAAAGGATCCGAAGAGGATTTTTCTTCACTTCCCATTGATCCAAGAATTGTTTCTGAAGATTAGGCAATGTAGTAATACTTCCAGCCAATAAAGCTTTGAACCACTTCCTTCACCTCCAAAAGTTTGTACAAACAGTCTCATTGTCACATTTTCCGCATCAATCTCATGAACGTGAAAGAAATATGCCATCCTATCCACATGTTGTTGAGCAATAACACTTTGAGGAGTGCCATCAAATAATGGAATTTTTCTTTGATAATCGGCGAGCATGTCATCCAAATTTTGAGGCAACACAAGGGGTGCAAATCAGGCAGCCATTTCTCTAGGTGGATTTACAACTGGTCTTGGGGATATACAAGGATTCAGAGAAGTTGATGTATGAGGTGTATGTGGTGTGGAGGGAGGTGACACTACTGCATATTTTTTATCAGAGATAGAAGGCTACATGGGAATGGTGGGAATGAAAGGAGGCTCGGTAGGAATTTGTGAACTAGATGTAATTGCAGATGACCCAAGAGTTGAAGATGCAGACTCTATGTATTCGGGAATGTTTGTAGCAACAATAGAAGTCTGAAGATTCAATATATAACTGTCAATTGATCTATTGGCCTTTTCAATTTCAAGATATTTGACAAACTATGGATTTAGGACAGTAAAACTAACAACACTTTCAAATGTAGTCTCAAACAATGACAACTCAAATTGTTCGTCAAACTCAAGATCTTCAAGATACTAAAAAGAAATAGGACATGAATTAGATTTGAACACAGGAATCACAGGAATTTCTCGACGAAGAATTCTCGAAATAATATTTGCATTTTCATACACAGGAGGTGGATCAGGATCTGGATTTTCCCTGGTGTGTCGTCTGGAAGCCAATGTGTTGAATTATTCCCAAAAATCAAACAAACAAAAACAACTTGTTCAGCCTATCAGATTCTAAAATCATCATCCAAAAGTCTAGAATTATCTGATGTACTGGGACAATTTACAAGTTAGGTGTTACGCTTATAAGACTAGACCGAAGATTGACTGAAGCAACGTTTATCTACTTATGCACTTGCAAAGCAATGTGCAGTTCGAAGGCTACCTGGCATAACTTCAGGCTCCTTCTATAGTTTATAAAATGAATAACACTAACAATAAAAAAATATTGTTCCCCAGTATGGTCGCCACTATGTTATGGCCTAAATCTACCTCAGGCTGAGAAAGGCAGAATCTAGGGTAACATCAAACCACGCTTAACCTGGTAGCTAGCCCTACCAGATCGGGAGAGGGATCTCTCCTTGTAAATCTTGCAAAAAAATGATCAATGAGTTTTGATATGACTTGAATGAAGACTGATTTTAGGCTAAGTATGTGTGTAAAAGTGTTTGATTTGATTTTAAGGGTGTTTTTTTGGATCAAATGGAAAGGCAGATTTTGGGTTTGGGGAATGAGGCTCAGTTTTGCAGAGATATAAAGGGGGAAAGTTACGCAAATGATTTTACACTTCAATTTTGAATGAAATGGAGAGTTTAGATAGGTGAGGAGTTGAAGATGGCAAGAAACCTTCAGGGATCCTCTTCAAACAGCTGAAAACATAGAAAATTAAACAAACCCTAGGTAGAGCACTGCAAATTTTAATGAATTCTACCTTTATCCTTGTTTGTTTAAGCTAAGAAGAAATAAGAGAGAAAATGGTATACATAAAACACCAGTATACTTACATTTACAAAGAGAAACACACTATCAAAACAAAATACCACATGAATCCCATAGAGTGTTGCAAACCCTGGTCTATTCCTTTGCCAAACTGCAGAAATGATGTACAATGATGATAAAAGCATTCCCAAAGTCCAACCATCCTAATGACTGAAAAACCACAAGATATATACAAACAAATACTCATCCTAGCTTCTATAGGTTGAGCTCATGAGTTTAGGAGCTATTCCAACAAAATCTAAATTGAGAACTAGAAAGTAGGCAGTGGAATAGCTTGCCTCTAAAAACTAGGAAATGGATTCATTCAGTTGCAAATTACCCTTTGAGGGATGAATCTACCTCTATGAATGTAAATTTAGAACAATTACATCAAGATCCATAAAGTCCACAATTTTTATGAGTGCAAAATGATAGATACTGTTATATTGCTGCTCAGGAGTTTTCTTTTGCACTAGGGTGGTCATCTTCTCAATATTTCAGCACATGAAGTAGGGGAGGTTCATCATTCTCACCCTGGTAAAATGCATCAGCAATCTAATATGATAGGCATATAGGCCAGAAAACCGGCCCTCACAACTGAAATATTTGATTATGAGTTTCATCAATGGATCATACGAGTGTCTCAGGTACCAAAAGGGAAAGACTCTCCTGAGTTGTCTCAAAAACCATGCTTGATGTATGGCTCATAGTGTTCCCTGTCAATTTGCTACCTTTTATTCCATTGCTCTCCAACATTTGGAATATCGGTTGCTAGGGAGATAGACTCCAGTGTCTAGGTGAGTGTCACACCTACAAGAGTGACTTGGCCATTATGTAAATGAAGCACAAACAATCTGGCCAACTCATGATGGTACTGGACTCTAGCAACCATCTCACAAAACTAATAACAAGACTGTTGTTTAAAACATGTGATAGCAAGAGGGCAGGCCTGCAGTTCAGCAAGTGAAGTGGGTTCCTCCCGTACATTTTTGCCACTCTCGTGAGGTCTCCTTGGTGCATGAAATTCAGTTGGAGAGTCACTGTGTGTTTCTGCATCTCGGTCATAGGAGGAATCTGACTCCATGTTTGCCAAAGTTTGTGTTGTCTTAGATGAGTATGAAGAGTTTTAGGTGTCTTTGGTTTTTTTCTACCAAGTGTATGAAAATGTGTGAGGGACTATGAAGGGAGAGGGTAAGAGGGATTTTGGGAATGTTTCCAATTGGAATTTGGGGAATTGAATGGTTTTAGGGATAGTTTCTAGGCTTTTGGGATAGTAATTTGGGTTTGGGAATTTTGTAGCTAGGATTTGGGGATAATGGGAATTGGGATGGGAGTGAATGAATTTAGGGATATAGGGGATAGGGAAATGGTTTGATGAAACTAGAAAAACAATGAGGGAATAAAAAGTGAGGGAGTGATGGGCACAAAAAATTAATTTACAAACCCTAAGCAATCATTTCTTGTGCAAAGAAGTAGGGTTTGAATTTTTTTTATTAAATCCCCATAAAAATCATAAGACACACGTTCATGGACATTGGCAGAGTTGTTTGACTTACTTTGGACCAGAGGAAACCGAGCAATTTGAAGTTTTAAATGGAATCATGGTGAAAATGCCTTGTGGCTCTATGCGCCGCGCCACAAACCCAACACGTCGCGCCTGTGTGTTTTTAACACTGTGGAGGCCGACCCAATGTGTTGCGCTAGCTCAATGCGCCATGCCACTCAGCCAATGCGCCGTGCCCACAAACTTGCATGACTTTGCTGCAATTTCACTCCCTTCATTCAACACGACCTTTTCTTGCTCACTCTTTCTTCTTGTAATGCAAATGAGCCCTTTGAAACATGAAAATGACTTATATACAAGAGAATTTAATTTTCCACTCCAAAAAAACCCACTTTTGTAATGTTTACCTTTGACACTCTTTTTAAACTTTGTTTTAGGTAGTTTGCTTCATTTTTCCTCTGATTAACTGAATAACTTGCTCTTGTTTTCCTTGCAGGGGATGGATTTGCTGAATTTTGACAAGGTGACCAGGGTTGCCATTTAATTTATTTACACATGAGATAATTTGAAATTACATGAAATTTATACATAAAAAGATAAAATACTCTATTTTTTCTCAAAACAAAGTTTTGAGGAAAAATACATTTCTAAGCATATGACGATGAAACTTATTTAGTACTGGAAATTTATTCAACCTCCTTATGCGCCTGCTGACCATTATTGGACATTTTAAAGACCTTTGTGATGAAACCCTAGAACTAATGAAACTGAAACCCTAAAAATGACTCTTTGGAAATTATGAGACAAAAAGTGACTGTAGATGATCTTAATGAATGGAAATGGGCCAGTAGGTAAAGGACATGAGGGAAAAATCTACAACAGGCCACTACCGTCAGATGATTCATGGTCCTAATGGAATGCAGCTGACTGAGTGAGACACCTAATATGCAATGAAACAAGAGAATTTTGATCATTGACGGAGGGATGAAGATACCGACACTAACACGATGCATCAAGGGAAGCTATGACGAAGGCTTTGTGAGACAAGTTAGGGACTTTATATCAATCTAATTCCCTGGTGAACTAATTGTTCCTACAGAAAACATTGTATAACCTGAGGGTGAAGGATGGAGCCTCACTGAAAGAGAATCTAAAAACATTAAATATTATGGTAATTTAGTTGTTCCCAGTTGATATTAAAATTTCAGGTGAATATAATTACATGATTTTGATCTATTCTCTACCAGAATCGTGGGATAATGTGTTTGTTGCAATAAGTAGCAATACAACTACCTTGATTTTTTATGAAATTGTCTCATCCTTGGTGTTAGAGGAGATGATATAGAAAAATATGGAGAGCCAGAATGGAGATGCCTTGTCTGTGAGTGGATGGTCCCATAACAGAAACAAAAACAAGTCCTAAATTGGGAGATCTAAATATCCAGGAAAATATGTAAAGGTATGTTGGAAATGCAAAAATTAAAAGCACTAAAAAAAGGATTGTAGATATAAAACTTCTAAGAAAGGAAATGGATCTCATGTTTCTCCTTATATAGAGGTGAAAACCTCTTCAGATGAAGGTGTATATGTGTACTTATTCTTCTTCAAGTTCACACATAAATCATGAAGCATGGTTGATTGAATTGGGTGCATCCTTTCACTTCACTCCGCATAGGGAGTGCTTCTATGAGTATGATAAATATGATGGTGGTGTTGTCTTCCTAGGGGATGATAGGAAGGCCATAATCATATAACATGTAAAATTCAAGTTAAAGTTTCAAGGTTGAAGGATTAGAACACTTCCTGGTGTTCAACACTGTAATATCCCAAAATCGGGACAGCTCAGCAAGCCTGTTGAAATAACGCACTCCCAGTAACATATGCTATAAAATAATGAAATGGACTATTGGATCCTATATATTAGTCATTATACAACCTAAATCCAAGAACAGAGTTGAAACAAACCAAACTAGATGGGTTAAACAGACCTCCCACACTAGTGTATCTGAAAATGACTAAAAACCCCAAAACTGCAAAACAAAGATTTCTGCATAAAAGTGATTACGTAGTATAAAAGAGGGTTTTAAATAATAAAATAGGATAACAAGTAGATATACTCATATATTTATGAATAATGTTGAAGAAAAGTGATCTAGTATCCTTATACAAAATACAAGAGAACTCGGCAAGGGTTTCTTGTCAAAAAACTCTGCATACAAATGTGATCTTTAGAAAATTACCGAATAATCACTGCAACACTAAAGAATAAGAGTGTATAAGGCTATAAGATTCATGATCTAATGTATATCCCTCAAGGGCTTCCTCCCATGAAATTTTGGACCTTTCAATCACAAGAAAACACTGCCACGTAGCCACTAGACCATCTGCTGAATGATGCCTCCAAAAAAATGCATTCCCTAGCTGGAATAGCACTGAAAATGTTGGTGAAATGTGTGTTCTACTACCAAAGATCTAAAATGAGCACTATACCTCTCCAAATAGGTCCCTAAAGTGAATTAAACCTTCCTCCAAAGAGAAACTAGCTCAGAAACCGGGATTCCAATCCCTTCCACTGTTGCACCCAAAAACATTGCACAATCTCCGGGAAAACTATGCTGATGAAGTAGGATAAATATTGGCCTAAAAACCTGATGTGGAATGATGAATGAAAAATCTTCCAATGAGGCTCCCCATGAAGAGAGGTTGGATTCCCACTCGGGAACACCCAATGCTAAACAACACTGCAACCCTGCTAAGCAGCAAAGGAAGAAAAAAGTCTTAGAAGAAAAAATAATAATCTAAAACGTGAAGAAAAATGCTTCCATCCTCTTCCTTAAATAGTTTATGAGTTTTATTCCCCTTGGCCCCACTCAATGAGGTCATCTCTATCAAAATATTCCCCTCCCTCCAAAACTGTGTTATTCCTCCTTTGATTCCTCCTCCTCCACAACTGCGTTGTTGACTTAGTTAAAGTGGACTGAATCAGCTTGATAATATCCATGTTCAAACATGGAGTTGTTTTATTAAGCTGCAAAGAGTGTCTCCCTTCACACTTGAGGTGTTTTTATTCCTCCTTAGGATACTTAAGGGCTTTTCTACCCCTTTATTCACCGGCTAAAGGTACTGCTAACTCTAATTTTCCATTTAGCTTTGAGCCTAAAATTTGGGAACATTACAGTCCTCCCCTCCAAAATATTTGCTTGTCCTCAATAAAATGCATAGGGAGAGAAAAATTCCTCCCCTCCTCCTCATGTGGCCTCCCATCAATGGCCTCCATCACTGTGTCAAGATAATCTGCAATAAAACTATCATCCAATGCTTCCTCCCAAGTGTGCAAAACCAAATGGCCCACATCAATCAAAGGTGGAAAGTGTGAATGGAAACTTTTTTGTTGTCTCATGGCCTCCACAAAGTAGGAGTGATGAAAAACATGGAGAATGAGTGACTCCCTCACCCATGCTATCATCCAAATTAAATGAGCCATCCTACGTAGCTCATCAAGAAAATAATCAACCTCGGTTTTTTACATTGTGTTGGGGTTGCATGGAGAGGTTGGATCCTGCCATCCAAATGGTTTCTCTCTCCATTTATGGTAAACATGAAGCTTCCTCTATCCTTGGGCTGAAATGACATGGCCTCCAAGAATGGCCCAAGTTCCCCAATCAAACAATTCAGCCATGAAGTGCCTCCTCCAGTTCTTCAAATGGGTCCTCCCACAAGAAGGGAAAAAGTATGATGTGGCAATCATGGTTTTCCCATGGTTCCTCCTGAAATGTACATGTAAAGTGGGGAGAATCATGATCCCAATGGGCATCCTCAACCTCAAGCCCACTCTCCAAACAAAGCTCCCCATGAACATAAACATATCAACAATATAAGGAAGCAAAGTACAATGAGAACAAGTTGCCAGGTGACAACTGGAGAGTGAATCATAGTTCCACTCATGGAACCAATGCAGTGCATCCTTTTCCTGCAAAGAAATAAGAAATAAAAAGTTCTTTACCAGCCACTTGTTTGATGCCATATTCATCTCATTAGATGAAAACATGAAGTTACAATATGGTGTCAATGGTGCACACCAAGAGTCATATGGGTTCCCCCACAAACCATAAAAAATATAGCCAAAATCAATGCTACAAGTGGTTGCAAGTACATCATCATACAATATGGAAGAAGAGATAATTATTCTTGATACATCATGCTTCTCAAACAAGGAAAATAATTACAATACAAAATGTGAAATTATACCTCCTCCATCATGTACTTGAGACCTTGAGCTGAAATGGATCAACTTGAATCTTTCCCTCACCTCCAATGAGTAGGGAAGTGGTTGTGTCCTCCTATCTATCAAAATCTGGGCTATGCATCTCTCCATATGATGAAATGTGTCATGTTGTATGCCCTCCCAAGTGAATTCCTTTTCCAAATAAATGTATGCATCATAATGCATGGAAAAGAAATCCTCATGTGCTGCATGCAACAATTTCTCCTTGAGACTAGAAGCTCTAGTCAAGAAGACTCTGCCATGTGAATAGATGACCATATCATCCACCCTATACTCATCATCTCTATCCAGGTCATCGAGAATCATGCATACACCAAGATCCTTGGAGTACTCTACCACGAGATGATATCTCCAATAAGGATCAATCCTCCTAAGGGACAACACTGGTGATCTACAATGTGAAGCTCTACACATGCTAATGTCTTTTGCTTTGACATCCCTCATGCCAAATTCATCCTCAAAATTGCTTCCATACCCATCATGCAGCAGCTCATGCTCCAAAATAAGTAGGGATTCTTGGAAGTTGGCTTCTCATGAGAAGCTCTCATCCAAGAAGAATCTCCCAATCTTGGCCAATGCAAGCATGAGTGGCCTCCATATACTCCAATGTATGGAGGATTCCTTCCTTAGAGGAAGTACACTATTTCTCCAAATCCATGGAGAAGATCCCTTGCACCATGAAGGTGCCATCCTCCATGACTACAACAACCTCTGTCAGTGCAGTACAAATTGTGAGAGTGGGTGGTGTTGAAAATGGAAGGATACCCCCCTCCTCCTTGAGTTTATCCCAAACTCTATGTGCTGCACTAGAATACTCCAAAGTTTTCACCTCTCTAGAATGTAAGAGGGGTGAACCAAATGGCAAGATGCCTCTCATCAACTCTAGATCAGGTGGCCTCCCAAGTGTAACGCCTCCATGTAGTGAGACATCAATGTCAAGAGTAGACTGCACATATGGTTGTGCAACCTTTCCCCTGCCCTTACAACAGAAATCAGTCTGTCTCTTTCTTGCATTAGCTTTTTGAAATAGATAAGGGTATGTGCCTCTCATCAAGTGATGCTTCGCTTCCTCTCAACCTCCTCCTTCGAGCTGCAATGCTGCACAATCATGCTGCTCAATGATTGTGTTGGGACCTCTATGTATGAGATCCTGGGGAACTTCTTGTAAGGGTACAAGAATTTATCCATTTGGAGCATGTGCCCCTCCTCCCTCTGCATGAGGTACTGGATGTGCTCTAGATGTGACAACGTCGTTTCTTTATCCTTATCCATCAATGTGTGTAAGAAACATTTCAACAATCAGATCCCCTTGTGAAAAAGTGATCCCCATGCCCTCTTATCTAGGAATATGAACTAGAGGTCTTGCCTCCAGCAATGTGTAATGCAAGATGTTATCTTCTCCCATGGTTTTTTGAAGTGGAGTCTCCTCCACCACATGTAAGGGTTTTTCCCTCTCACGCTTTCCTTGCTCAAGTGTCTTAGGAAGTTTTTCACCAAACCTTCCCACCAATGTTTCTATGAATCTTTCATAAGAAGAAGTGTTTGCATTTTTTATAGAACAAGATTCAAAAATCCACTATGCATGGGCCTTACCTCTGAAATGCAGCACTGCAACTATGATGGCTTCATCTTTAGAAATATGGTGCTGCTAAAAATAGGAATCTAGCTCCTTCACCCAAGCTTCATTTGAACATGTATGTGATCCGGAAAAAGTAGATAAAATAAATAAACCTACATTCTGGTGCTTGCTCTCCTCCACCTGGACTTTTAAAAAATCTTGGAAATCAGTACGATATCTAGACCTCTTAGTTTGAAATTCATACTCCTACAACAAATCACTAAGAGTCATCCTCTAAGGCATTCTTCCTCCTCTCATCCATCTCAAGATATACCTGGGAACTTGATTGCAATGTGCATCATGGTGTGTAGCTGCATGCTCACACTCACCATGTGAAAATCTAGATTCAAATCTAGATCCAAACTCCTTTGGAGATCCCATCTACAATCTCATTTTCTTCAGCTCTCCTTAAAAGCTCTACATAGATTTTGGAAGAAGCTTTGTAAGCTTTTCTTCCTTCCTTCCTTCACATAATGAAGCCTTCACCTTTATTTCCATCTCTCCCAAAATTTTAATGGCCTGAGATCTATAGGCTGAGCCAAGATTGAAGCTTTGATACCACTGTAATATCCCAAAATCGGGACAGCTCAACAAGCTTGCTGAAATAATGCACTCCCAGCAACATATGCTATAAAATAGTGAAATGGATGCTTGTATCCTGTATATTAGTCATAATACAACCTAAATCCAAGAATAGACATGAAACAAATCAAAGTAGGCAGGTTAAACATACCTCCCATACTAGTGTAGCTGAAAATGACTAAAAACCCCAAAACTACAAAACAAAGATTTCTGCATAAAAGTTTATGTGCAGTCTAAAAGAGGGTTTTAACTCAAAAAATAGGATAAAAAGTAGATATACTCATATATTGATGAATAATTCTGAAGAACAGAGATCTAGTCTCCTTATATAAAATATAAGAGAACCCGACAAGGGTTTCTTGTCAAAACACTCTACATACAAATGTGATCTTCAGAAAATTACTGAATAATCACTGCAACACTGAAGCATAAGAGTTTATAAGACTGGAAGTTTCCTGATCTGATGTAGATCCCTCAAGGGCTTCTTCCCATGAAATTTTGGACCTTTCAATCACAAGAAAACACTACCACGGAGCCACTAGACCATCTGCTGAATGCTACCTCCAAAATAATGCATTCCCTAGCTGCAAAATCGCTGGGAATGTTGGCGAAATGTGTGGTCTACTACCACAGATCTTAAATGAGCACTAGACCTCTCCAAAAAGGTCCCTCATGTGAAGGAAACCTTCCTCCAAAGAGAAACTAGCTCAGAAACCGGGATTCCAATCCCTTCCACTGCTGCACCCAGCAACACTGCACAATCTCTGGAAAACCTATGTTGATGAAGTAGGATGAAGCTTGGCCTAAAAACCTGATGTGGAATGATGAATGAAAACTCTCCCAATGAGGCTCCTCAAGGAGAGAGGTGGCATTCCCGCTCGGGAACACCCGGTGCTAAACAACACTGCAACCCTGCTAAGCAATAAAGGAAGAAAAAAGTCTTAGAAAAAAAAAAAAATCTAAAACATAAAGAACAATGCTTCCATCCTCTTCCTTAAATAGGTTATGAGTTTGCTTGCCCTTGGCCCCACTCAATTAGTCATCTCTATCAAAATATTCCCCTCCCTCCAAAATTGCGTTATGCGTCCTTCGATTCCTCCTCCTCCACAACTGCATTGTTGACTTAGTAAAATTTGACTAAATCAGGTTGATAATATCCCTATTCACACATGGAGGTGTTTTATTAAGCTGCAAAGAATGTCTCTGTTCACACTTGAGGTGTTTTTATTCCTCCTTAGGAGACTTAAGGCATTTTCTACCCCTTTATTCGTCAGCTAAATGTACTGCTAACTCTAATTTTCCATTTAGATTTGAGGCTAAAATTTGGGAGCATTAAAAACAAATTCCTGCATTGGCCACGAATATTATTCCTGTAAGGAAGATGGATTATGCATGCGTAAAAACAATGTTCAAGAAAAATATCAAAGAGATGGTCTAGGGAGAACTAGTACTTATGTGGGGAGTTCAGATTGGAGCTTTGTACAAGCTTTTGGGTAGCACAATTATTGATGGGTGCAATAGTTTTGTGGTTCCTGAAAGTGGAGTAAAAAATCAAGCGATATTTGGAGAAAAAATTATGTTATGGAATTAAAGACTCACACACAGTGGAGATAAGCATATTTTAATACCACATGGTAATGGTATGGTAAAAGTTATGTAAAATTTCTCTTTAAATTTCAGTTTCTGTGAACATTTTGTATATGGGAAGCAGAATTGGGTGCTAAGAGGGTGAAATAGGGTGAAAGAGATATTAGAGCTTGTGCACAGTGATGTGTATGGACTTATGTTGATTCCATCGTTGGGTAAGTATGTGTACTCTGTCTCATTTATAGATGGCTTCTCAAGGAATACATGGATATATTTCCTTAGGAAGAAATCTAAAGTATTTGACAGGTTTAAATAATTTAATGTTTTGGTGAAAAATTAGATAGAGAAGAAGATAAAGGTGTTGAGGACAAATAATGGTGGAGATTTCTTTTAGAAGGAATTTGAAGAGTTCTATAAGAAGTGTGGTATATCAAAGTAGAAGGCTACTCCATACACACCTCAGCAAAATGGAGTTGTAGAAAGAATGAACAATTGTTGATGGAAAAGGAAAGAAGCATGCTCAGTGGCATTGGATTAGGGAAAGAATTATGGGTAGAGGCAATGGATACTATAATTTATTTGTTTAACAAATCACCTTCATCAACGTTGGAGGATAAGAATCCACATGAGGTATGGAATTGTAAGAAACAATATCTTTCACATCTGAGGGTATTTTCTTGTGATGCATACATACATTTTCCAAAGGAAAAAATAACCAAGTTGGATAGTAAATATGAAATGTGCATCTTTAATGGATATAAGGATGGTTTAAAAGGTTATGTGATTTGGAACTCATAAACAAGAAATGTTGTATACAACCGAGATGTAGTGTTTAGAGAGGTGAAAGATTTTATTAATCATGAAGTCCTACCAAAATTACTTGAGAAGATAGAGTTTGAACTTAAGGATAAAGAATCAAATTCTATAATAGAACAAGAATAAGAAGAGGAAGAACCACACACTCCAGTTTTGAGAAGATTTGTTCAAGAGAGAAGGAAGTCAGAGAGGTATAGTCCATATACTTTTCTATTAAACATTTTTTGTATCTATTACTAATGACGATCAGATAACTGTCATGGAGGAAGTGGATTCAAAAGCTAGAAAGCTCTTGAAGAAGGCCATGGTTGATGAAATGGAATATTTGGACAAAAATGAGGCTTGAGATCTGGTGGAGTTGTCAACTAGAAGGAAAGCCATTAACTACAAATGAGTGTTTAAGAAGAAGATGAATGCATAAGGAAAGGTGGAGAAATGGAAAGCTCAGTTGGTAGCAAAACGTTATTCCTAGATGTTGGGAATTCAGTTTGGTGATATTTTTTCTCATGTTGCCAAGTTAGCTTGTATTATATTACTTTTAAATATTGTTGCTTCTTTTGATTTTGAGGAAAAATATATGGATGTGAAGACAACATTTCTTCACAAGGATCTGGAAGAAGATATCTACATGAATAAATCAGAAGGCTTTGTAGTGAAGGGTGAGAAAGAACTGGTATGTAGGTTAAAAAAATCTTTGTATGGGTTAAAGTAGTCACCAAGGTTGTGGTATAAAAAATTTGATACCATTAGAGAAATTTTGAGGTCCAAAATGAGCCTCCTAAGAAAAATGTACAACCAAAATAAAATTTATAAGAACTAATAGAATTCAAGATGATGATGTCAACCATGGGGGATGATTCACCATTTTTGGGTAAAAAAGTAAAAAGATTGAAAAATAATAAAATAATAAAACTACTTTTTCAACTTATCTCCCTAATGTTTTAATAAAATTTTGAGTGGGAGTACTCATCAGATGAAAAATTTAATTCGTTATCCAATGAATACACACGTTGTATAATTTTTACGGACTTTGCTACACGAAAAATGAGAAATACATGAAAAAATGTGATTGAAATCACGTTTTTCATGTATTTACAATTTTTCGTGTAAAAGGGTCCATCAAAATGAAACATGGGTACTCCTTGGATGAGGAATAAAATTATGCATCCAATGAGTGTTCCCGCTTGAAATTTGAGTAAATGTATGAGGAGATAAGTTGAAAATAAGAGTTTAAAAAGTAGTTTTTTATTTTTTCCCTCTAAAATTTGATGATTTAATCTAATATTACTTTATTATTTCCACTATTATTTTAATTTCCTTAGGAGTCTCACTGTATACCTCAAAATTCCCTAATGAATATATACAGGGACTTTGCTTCACAAGGAGAAAAACATATGACTATATGCATTTTATGTTAATTTGCTAGTAATATATGTGTTGCTTGTGAAAAATATTCCCCCTCTCTAGGTAAATATGTTTTGGAAAGCCACCCAAAATGGATATTTAAACCGAAAACCAGGCCATACATCTGTCCTGTAACCCCAAACACTTCGGATCCACATAAACAAGCCTCCCAATTGAATTTTCTATGGAAACCAAACCACAACACATACAAAATTCAAGGGGAAATCTTAGATGATTAACTAAAACTAGATGGTTCTGTGGAGTATCTCTCATCAGGTTGAACCCAATATACCAGTGGTGCAATGCCATAAATCTCCTCCCACATACCCAGGGTCTCAACATAATACATTATGTATCTTCCTGTGGGATGAAGTGTATACTAAACAACCCATTAATAAGCTGGCAGACTTTAGGCTGATATCCTAGTAATGGAGTCCATAGCTCAGTAGCCCAGGTCACCATGTACCAGCAAAAACCATGGTCGAAATGCCACTTTCCAAGAAATGCACGCTTCTCCAAACTTACAACCCTTTCCCACATATCATCATAGCAAAAACTCAATAATCTTCCCTCTTATGTTGGTTTGAATGGTTTTCCCTATGAGTTAGAATGTTTGTCATGATGAGGTAATGCAAATTGTATAGTGTGAGTCACCACGACCCTAGTCTTTACATGTATTGAATCCACTACCACATTCCTAATATCTAAATCGATGTACAACTGGTGTCCCAACTGTCCCCCAAAACCACCCTCTACATCCACTGTAGCTTTGATAAGAGCGCCATGAGAGGATACATCAGCGCCGAGTGGATCAAGAAATTCATCCAATCCCACCAAGTAGACACCAATGGGTAAACCACCTCAGAAAAGTTAAACAATTTAACACTAATCATTATAATGTTGTAAATGCACTAAGTACCTGCAACAAATGTAGCATCAGGGTGACAACGGAGCTAAACAGGACGAACTATATCCATCACACCCAAGGGTAAGTAGATGTTAGGAACATTAAAGAGACCGAGAGTAAAGCCGATATAGAGTAAATTCCATATAAAAGCACATCTATCCTGAGGTAAAATAGTGTCTCCAACTATTAACCATATTTCACCATACCACTGCCCACTATCCAGGGCCGCCCTTCATAAATGCAGATAATATCAAACGGTAATAATATTCAAGGATGATAGAAAAGGATTAATTAAAATGATACTCAACATATCCAAAAATATATCTGCACCAACATAAATCTCCTAGGGATCGCCATTATTAATGGTATTAGAGAGATTCAAAAAACCCGGCACCAGAAATGTACCCCGCCAAAATATAATGGGAGAAAACTAGCTGTTGCACATTCCAGTATAACAAAAGGTAGTAATAGATACTACACAAATTCCCATATCAACGAACACTACACCATTGTCAACAACTCCACCGCATTCCCAATACAATATAATTCCCCATGCGTTAACCCCACTGGCTTCCCAATATGCCCATTGCTTCCATATCTCTTAGCACACTTGTGCCAATGTATTTAAACAAGAAAATTCTATGTCTATTAATGAGATAAGAGAAGGTTTCCCCAGTCATCATTCGTAGCAACAAAAAAATACGCGCTTGCAAAAGTGCCACCATCTATGACACATATGTACCCCAAAGCTTTTACATGACCTAGAAATAATGAAGGAAGTGATCCATTTTTCCATTAACTTTGTTGTTTTGGATTATTTTGATCAGTACTCACACCTTCGCTTTCAAACAACATGACCTATAGTAATTTATGTAACCACCCCTTCATTTCACCCTATATCCAAAAAATTGGGTTAGTATGTGTGATCCCCACTCCCAACCAAGGATATGTCTACAATAAGGAACCCTTAGAAAGTGAGAGAGTGCATTTTGGAGAGCTTGAATAAAAATTTGTAAATCCGTGTAAACTCAACATTCGCTCTTCCTTCCACCATGGTAGAAGTTCTCCACCGATATCGCATACCATATGATCGACTCATTGATTTTGGATGAACCCCCACTAGCAGCTAGTGGTTTTAGTCTTTAACGATTTTGGCATTCTCCAAGAAGCCATAATGTTTAGTCTTTAATGAGTGTTATGCAAGTGCTATAGTGCACAACTATTCATTCTTGATATCAACTCCATGTTCTTTTAAGGATCATATATTTATCCAATATAGCTTTTACCATATGAGTGGTTGATTTTGTAAACTCCTCTGAGTTTTTTTGGTTTATATTATTCCTGATAAATTTCATTTCCTATTTCATATTTCTAGCATGTATGAACTCAATTTTCATTTTTTTTTACAAAATGTTCCTAGAAATTTTGTTAGTAACTCCATGGATGTAGGAAGATAGGATTTTTATATTATATTCATGAGAGCCCCATGCATTAGTTCTTATTTCAACCTTTTTCATGGCATTCTTGATGCCTTTATCCTTATATCCCATTTTCCCAATGACCATAGTCAAGTTCTTTTTCTTTTCATCTAGATGATCAACATCATAAATTGGCATGGCTCTGATAGTTAGAGTATTAAGTACATAAAATATATGGGTAGGATGATGATGGGAATCAACATGAAGGAAACTCTTTGTATGTGTTTTCTTCCTGAAAATTTGATTCCATAACATCCCATCTTCTTTCCTAGTGATCAAAAAATTTAAGAAGGGTATGTTATTTTTCTCCTCAAGTTCCATTGTAAACTTGATGTATATAGAGATGAAATTTAGGTGATTGAAGAACTTACATAGTTCTTTTTTTTTGTAAAACAATTTGACATTTTTTTATCAAAAAACCTCTTCCATCTAACTAGTTTCAGGGGATAGTAATATATGTCCTTCTTCTTGAAGCACTCCATGAATAATTTTACCATAATTTGTGAGAGTGGTGACACCATTGCAACTCCAAAAATATTCTCATAGTGGCTTCCTTGGAAGATAAAATATATAGAGCGTAAATAAACCTAATCTGGCTTGGTTTTCACTAGGTTAGCAACTTCCATAACAACCTGAATGTCTTCATTCAAAGGAATTTTGCTAGAAAATGGCATTACATCAAGACTTACAAGGATGTCACCATGTTGTACCTTTTATTTTTGATAAGATTAAGAAAATACCTGGAGTCTTTTATAAATGAGATAGTGTTCCCAACAAGGGAATCAAGATCATGACAACATCATTACTCATTTCATAAGTAGGGGATCCAATGCTATTAACTGTTGGCCTAAGATGGATTTCATCCTTCTAAACACTGGGGAGTCCATAAATACTTGGGGTGAATTAGTAGTTAGGTATCAATATTTTCTTCATCCTATCATCAAGATCATATTCATTTATGGTCTTTTTAACTTCTTTTATAGCCCTAAAAATAGAGTTTATATTTTGTTTCTTGTAGATCACATATTTAGGGTTCTCATTCATTTTTTGAATGTAGACTTCCTTGTTCATGACTATAGTGGGCCCGCCTTTGTATGTATTTAGGATGATAATATTTTCATTGTTACAAACTTCCTTGAGTCCTAATTGTTCATCTTTGTTCAAAATACTCCTAGGTGGTTTACATTTATTTATGATGAGAGAATACTTCTTTTGTTAGCTGATTTCCTGCATATGGTTAGCAAGAAACCTTTCCTATGATGGTTTATAAGGTTAACAACAATTATGAGGGTTAAACCCTAGAAGAAGTGTTTACAAAGGTGTTATACAAATAGATATGCATAAAAAATATTAATATAATAGAAAAATAGGCTGAAAATATTTTATCTAAAACATATATCACCACAAAACTTCCATATTAAATAAATCAAGCTATTTTATTAATGTAAAAGTCACATGTGGATAATACTTCTAAAAGTGGTTCATGATGACCTCCTACAAAAGAGTTCTTAATGTTTCCTTCATGTTGCTTTAGTGGCTTTCTTTCTCTAGAAATGGGTTGGATAATGAAAAAATCAAAATGTAGATGGTGAGGCTCTAATAGAGAGAACTTGAATGTAATAAGAGAAACAGTTTGATGGTGATAATGGTCATGGTGAAATGAGGAAGAAAACCTCCTTATTTATAGTAAAATGCTAGGTTAGCTTTGAGATGGTTAAATAATAAAATATTTGTTCGACCAAATCAAGATCTAACCACTTTTGATATTTTATTATTATTTGTGATGGGGAAATGTTAAACAAATGGTCAATACCCTTTATTTAGATAATTAACTCAAAAATTAATGAATTATTGAGTTAATTAATAAAAATGGGTAACATAATAATAAATAATTACTAAATGAATGGGTTAATAAATTTTCCAATGTTATAAAAGAGATGAACATATGGAGAGACAATGTTTTGATCTCCTTACTTGTCTTCATTTCAAGAAGGAAATTCACCTATCAGAAATATGTCGAAATAGAAGAGAGCTAAGAAAACAATTCATTATGGATGGATAAATCATTGGAGATGGAGTCAAGAAATTAAGAAGCTACATCAGTCTTACCTTCTAGTCAAAATAGAGGTAAGACACAAGTCAAAGATTCTACTCTCCATGCCTAAAGGCGGGGAGCACAATGATAAAGGAAACTTTCATACACCTTTAGGGGGGGGAAGTAAATTAATCAAAGCAGATTGGTTAGTGGTTATCCATAAACAAGCACATTATTAAAAGTATATTGGTTAGTGGTTATTTATAAATCACCACAATACTCAAATAATATTGGTTAGTGGTCATCCAGAAATCGCTGCATTATTAAAAGCATACTGGTTAGTGGTCATCTAGAAACTACCACATTATCTAGAGTAGTATGGTTAGTGGTACACCAAAAAACCATCAGTTTCCATGGATGATGGTTAGTGGTCAACTATAAAAACCACCACCTAAATAATCCAAAGCCCCATATTGGATCCTTTCTAGGACGAACTATTGAAATAATTATCATATTGCACCTGATAGGGGCAAACATTATATATCATGCTCCAATTTTTGAAGTATTATTATCATTCATATAGAAATTGGGAATTCTAGAATAAAAATTGGTCTCCTCAACATAAAATCATTTTAATTATTCAATGGAAATGTTCAAACATAGAAGTTTTTCACTTCCAAACATTCATATATTAGCCTTTTTTTGGGCATATCTTCATCAAAACTCAATTCATTTTTTTTATATTAAAGATAAAAAAAGTTTATTGGTACAATTATTTGAACTTTTGATTGAGGAGGGGAATTTTAGACTATGAATCCTTAGAAAAATACAAATTATGGGAATAAAATTGTCATGACTTATAATTCTTATCCTGATGAGGCGTAATGATATTCCACTGATGATTTGTTAGTGCGATCTAGATCTATATCTAGATCTAGAAGATCTAGAATGGTCATTGATGTATTACACAATCATCACCCATGGTTTTGAATGTATAGTTATTTGGCACTCGGATTTTATACCTTCAACATATATACAATATTCAATATATTAAGAATTAAATCACTATCCTTGGTCACAAAATATCCATTCATCTAGAGCTCGGAGCTAAAGGATTTAAATATCCTCCTGTTATCAACCTATAAATATAGGATTCATAATTTTGACTTGACTGATGGTAGTCTTGTAAATATGTACAAACTTTGCTTTTTGCAAGTTATTTTCCCATATTTTGTAAAAAAAATAAAAAATAAAATAAAAAAAGAGGGTAAAAATTCCTAAAAGAAACATCAAAGTACTTAGAAAAAATAATATACCCCAAAAGAAAAAAGATGAATAAAACATGAAAGTGTGCAAGTCTAAATGCCACTACTATTACTTTTTGCAGTTGATTATGGCAGAGTGTCAATAAATGCCATAATCTGTGATGAGTTGAACATTTTAATGTTGACTTGTCATCTTTCAATTTCAAATGTTGTAGATAGTGAACAAAAAATTGTCATACAGTTTAATCATGACAATTCAGTAGTTAGGTAGAGAATAAAAGAATCCAACAATTTAATCTAGATTCTTGGATGAAATAAGTGCAGAATTAGATAGTTTACTGTTTTCATAAAAGAATAAAAGTTTGTAAGGTTGCTAGTTCAAATGCACCTGAATAAAATAGAAGGAAAAAAATGTTAGAAGATATGAATGGGTAGGTAGAAGAACGTGGGAAACATCATTGTAAATATCTTTCACCAGGCTATAAATAACTAATTCCCCCTCCCCATAGCAATTTGATATTATAGACTATCAATCAAAGAGACTCAAGGCATTTCCTTGACTTCTGTTGGGACCGGACCCAAGGCTCAATGACTGATTAGTTGAAAATGTTAAGTTTCTATATTAATCCCAGAATTTTTCATCATTTACCCCTTCATGCACTCATCACCATTTAACTTCATAAGTGAGAAATATTTTATTACTTAAAGGCCCATTTGATTAACTTCCTCCATTTTACAAAACATAAAACCCTCAAAAACATGATATACTAAGTAAAAAGTGAATGAGTTACGAAAATAAAGCTTTACTCTAATTTTCACTTTCCTTAGTTTTATTTATCAATTTTGAGTATTCATTATCCCTTTTCATATTAACACGTAACATATTTTATTAACTCCCTATCAAATATCCTAGTCATATTAATATAACTTCTTTTTATTTAATATCCTAAAAAACCCCTATATATATGCTTTTTATGTCAAAGTTATTAATCACATGTTGAAATAGCATCCCTAAATTACCCCTTTGACATAAAACTACCCTAATAAAATACTCCCAATCCCCTATATTTTTGGACCTCCAAATAATATAAAAATATATAATAAAGTTATAAAAATTGCAAAATGCGCATTTTTTTTACATACTGTGTATATAAAATCGCGAAAAAAGAATACTTACACCATTACTCTCGTTCCTGAATTTACCTTTACCCAAGGTTAATACTTTAACCTCACCCTTTTCCTTCGGTATATATCCTCTTACCTCAGACTAAACCTTGGTTAAACATTTATAACCCGCCCCATTCTATGTATAAACTCATTTTATACATAAGCTTCATCAAATAACTACGCACCCTCGTAGTCATTCCCAACCCTCCGATCATTTTTATAATCCTAATCCAACGATCCGCATTGAGCGTGATCAACCCACCTCCAGCTTCACCATTTTTCATCGCATTGATTTTAAACCGTTGATCATCACTTACCAAATCAACGACGCATATCGAAAGCCCAGTCCCACCTTGTTTCCCCACAACTTTTTGAAAGATCCCGACCATTCGCTTCATCCATCGCGATCCGACGACACGTATTCAATATCGCATCACAAAAGTGATCAAGCGAAGTTGGCAAAAAAAATTGCAATAAAATTTGTTTCACAAAACCACCATCTACTACGTGTCTTATTTTTACTGGATCACATTCCAAAAGTGAAAGACCATTTACCACCTATGAGAAATGCGATAACCACTAATGGTTTCACCTTCAAATGAAAAAACCACTCCCGCCATTTGAGTTTGGCCTGTAATTAATAACCTACATATCAATTAAACCTAAGGTTTTAACCTTAGTTTTGCATTGCTTCCATATCATTTGTGCCTTCATCCTTCAAAAAAATACTCTAGACACCATTGTTAAGCCTTTGCGAACCAGTTCATCATTCTAAAAGCCATTTCGCCTCTGAAATTCAACTCTGAATGTTCTCAGCACCTTCTACCAAGCAAATGTGACCAGTTTGAAGATTGGTATAAACCTGGAAACCCTCTTTGACTGCAACCATACCTCTTCAAGTTATATTTCAGCAATCCGACCTGCAAATTCTTAATTTCCAAGAACAAAATTTAACCAATTTGAATGTACAAGCCGAAATTATTCATCTGAAAGTACTCAAACCTTGAAGAAACAGGGGGAACCCTATCAAAATTTTCCCAGAAAGCCCTATTTTCGACTGTGAAACCTTTTAAAGCCAATTTCCTCAATTTTCATAGTTTAAAGATTAAATTCAAGGATCTGAACAACTAAAACCTCTGAATTATCTTGATATTCCATGTTTTCAATCAAACCCATTTAGAAAACCTAATTGAGAAAAAAAAAAAGCCCAAAAGAAACCATCCTTAGCCTAAATTGCTCAGCTTCATCTCTGTTAAAGTGAATAACTCCTGCAAATAGTCTAATCTTGCAGTAGCTACCCAAAATGCCTAAAAATAGAGTTAAACCTCCACAGACTGATCTCATTCCATAGGTATTTCAAAAATCCTTCAATCACCTCCCTACAGACCTAGATTTCATTAACAAATTGTTTGCATTTTGCAGGTTATTATCAGAATAATAAATTGGGCCAACAGTTTCCATACTAGTTGAAAAAATTGTTTGCTCCGAATTTTTAGATTTTAAATCAAAAGCGTCATTCAACAAACAGTTTGTATACAAAGAAAAAATAAAATCAAGTCAGAGAGAGATCAGAATGATGGAATTTGCATAGTGAATGGTAAAAGTGAAATCAGAATTCACAATGACAGTAAAAACATAACAGTCAAAGAGTATCAGCGGTTAAAGTGTATCAGGTAAAAGTCAAAGGTAAACAGTAAAAGTAAATACAGAGACAGTAAATTAGTAAAAAGAGATGAAAATACTTTCACCAACGATGAAGTTTATCCAAAGTGAAAGTAAAACAATTAAAAGAAAAAAAGGTGAAAAGATGAAAACATAACAAGAAGGAACATTTTTGCAGAAAATCTCTCTCACTTTCCTAACAGCCATTATGGATTGGGAAATATTAAACAATATTGGAGAGCACATTTTGCAGAAAATTCTTGTTAAGTCATCATTTTGTAGAGAAGATTGTGGCCAATAAGAAATACATCATACAAAAATGAATGAGTTTTTTGTTCCTAAGAGACCCATATACAAAAACTATCTCACTTTCTACACAGTGATAGATGCACATCTTTGCAGCCTATTTTTCAGACTCTGTAAAACTCTGTTTTACACATATTTTTATAGAGCCCATTTTGAACAGTTGGAGAGGAATTTTAGGAAACCAAAAGAGGTTTATCTCACCAACATATTTTTCTACAATAACCTCTTTCATTTTTTACATATCTATTTCGGATTGAGAAATACAAAGATATCATTTGACCCCAAGTTTGCAGAATTACTGGAGTAGAATGCACAAAGAAAGGAAATAGGTAGTGACTTGGATGCCTCATCATCAACTAAGATTTGGATAAAATTAAAATTCTCCTCTTAGTCATCATCTATCCATAAAAATTAGTGCCAAATAGATGAATTAGTCTTTAGTGTCCTTTACTTAAGTTCTATTTATGTAAAACAGTTGGAGATATTTGGGAAACAATCTTGATATTTTTTCAAGATATTTTAGTTTAGAATTTGTATAAATACTTCACTCTTTGAAGAATTTTGGTGCAATAAAATTTTTCAAGACTACTATATACATTTTTCTGGATATATTGAAGTTTGTGTGAGTCGATTTGTAAAGCAGCAGACTAGAATTAAGACTAAAAGACATCATAACTCAGGATTCTTGTGCTGATCAGATAAGTCAAGTATTTTCTTGTTTTCATAGTTTATCTTTCAAAGTTCCATACATACATTTTAATTTTTTTTGTCTTTAATGATTAATTAGGAAAGTTTATACAGGATTAGTGTGAAAAGCTCCCTGTTTTTTACTAGTTTTTCATTGATATGTTTTCTGTTGATATCCGGACTTAAGAATCCTTAACTGCTCTTAGTCCCTTTTGACCCCTTTATTTCATATTCATTTCTGTAACTTAAGGATTCTTAATTGCCTTTTTTTTTCAGATCTTTCCATTTCATCAAAACGCCTATTCAAAACCCTTTGAAGTTCATATAGCCTGCCCTTAGTACTTTTGTTCTTTTGACCTTATTTCCTAGCTCTGTTTGCCAAGAAATTTGACTCCATAGCCCAATGGTCTGGTAGATTCCTCTGTGGTTTACCTTGAAGTAACTTTTATTCCCACCAAACAATCAAATCAAACCAATTTCCAAATTATAACTATCCTAAAATCTTATAACAAAATTAAGCTAAATCTTGAGGAGAGATCCCTCTCCAGAATTTAGGAGGGCTAGATCCTTGATTTCAAAAGAGGTTCTTGGTTACCTCAGACTATTTCTCTCGAACGTGGAGAAATTACTGAGTGATAACACCTCCGAGTTCTTATATGTAAAGGTGATGGTTTTAGATTTTAATTGAATAGATGGTCATGGAGTATAGTCACATGTTGAGTTAAATATTTCAAATTCCTTACTTCATTAGTTTGGACAAAAGAGAGCTAAAATGTAAATTAACACTTAGCTTGAAAAATGCACTAAGTCAAGAGGCAGAGTGAATTAAAGGTGACATTGTCGAAACGTTAGTGTGTGTTTTAGAATATGAGTCCCTAGATAATCATGAACTGATATAATATAATTATCATGACTTGTAATTCTTATCTTGATGGGGTGTCATAATGTTCCACTAATCATTTTTCAGTGTGATATAGATCTAGATCTAGAAGATATAGAATGGCCATTGATGTATTATACATTTATATTTTGCGATCAATATAATAAAACACAATGGATTTAAGCCTTTTTTATCATTTAGCTTGTCTTGTGTCCCTATGATCAATTCTTAACTGTGTGAAAAAAGTGTAGCATGTAGAAGTACTCAATGGAGCAACATGATCCAATCAAGGAAATAATACCATGGATCAATACAATGGATCGATTATCATGGAAAATAAATGCTATAAACTATAAAAGTAGAGAAAAATAATTGAGACATTGTTGAACTTGTGCATACATAAGGAATAGAAAAATCCTAGGAGATTTAGAAAACAAAAATAGGAAATCAAGTGAACAAGCATGAATTAATTGACACAGAAGAGCCTAAGCAAATTGAATTGCGAAGTGAAGAATGGTGATAGTGTTGTGTAAAAAAATAGAGACCATAATAGATCAAAATGGATATCTAAGTTAAATCTGAATATCATGCTGAGCTGAGAGAAGAAGAGAGAATGAGTAGGGAATGAGCAAAGCTAGATCAGAGTTAGTAAATAGGAGAATAGAATAGATTAGATTTCATATCTAAGATGTAGTGTAATATCAAGTTGAGATGAAATCTAAAAGGAGAATGAGCAGAGAATGAATAGTACAAGGTATGGGAGATTAAATAGAATATCATAGATCAAATAAGTATGAATGTGTAAGAGTTGAATAAAGTTCTTATGTATCTAGTTTGAAAATGTGATTAAAAAGGCCTATGATATGAAGTAAAAGGGGATGAATGTATCCTTCAATTTGGTTCCTATAAATCAAGTGATTGGTGTCTCCTTTAGGTTGATGTCTATAAATCATAGGGTAGATGAGTCTCCTTTAGGTTGATTTGTGTAAATTATGGGATGGGTGTATCCTTCTAGTTAATTCTAGTAAATTGATGTAACCATAGGTTGGTGCCTACAATAATATTTAGAAAAATAAGTTTGGTTGTTTATCCCTTGAAGGGTTTCCACATACATCTAGTGTTCTTATTTGTTTTTGAAGTGATTGATGTGTTGAATGGTCTAAATTGTTTTATATTATTAAAATTTTAAAATCTTTCATTATATTGTTTTCCCCCCCCCCCCCCCCCCCCACCTCATAGTATGTCAGAATGTTGGTGTTTAAATTGATGTCACCTATTGTAAGCCATGTATTTGTGAGTCACTATGTATTAATTTCAGTCTCATGTATATCTTTTGAAGGTTTTCATGATGTTGTAGAGGGTTTTCATTTTCCTTGGAAGTTTGTAGTGATTTTTCATAATGTATCAAGGTATCTCCTGAAGCTGAGCTACAATTTTGATAGAGGTCCTCTATTGAGTCATGTTGAGTCATACGCATGGTTTCATGATGTCAAGTTGTGTATGGAAGGATATTACATGAGCCTAATCACCCCCCTCAAGCAGAGTTTCATGTTTCAAGCAAGGGAGATGCATTTTGAATTATCATCTACCCCAATCACTCTGAAGCAATGTTGTGCATGCGGTTGAAAGGATTTGGCCACTAGCATGCCATGGAAGGGTTTCGGCTACAATCGAAAGTTATCAGTTTTTTCCCTGTAGTTAAAGGATAAAATGACATTTTCCCTTGGTTACAAATGCACATCAAATGTTTTAAGTTGTTTTACGATGGTCATGATCAAAATTTTCCAGGAAAAGGTCGAAAAAGTTTGGGGAGCTTCTAGAAGGTGGTTAAACTTGAAAATATCAATCAATTAAGTGGAGTGAGTGGTTAGTTTAAGTCAAGAATATTGATCTGAACAATTTTGGAGGGTGTGAAAATAATTTTAGAGAGCTCCATCACCTATAACAATTATTGAGTTAACCATCTAAGGTAATTACAAATATGAAAAGGATATAATCTCATTTGGTTGGTGATATTGAGGTGTGAGAGTGTGAGTGTGAATGGTTTACTAAGGAGAAAATATTTATAACTCAATGACTATAGCATAATTTTTATAAATTTATAATTTTAGAGATCTATCATCAGTAATTCAGAATGGTGTGCAAATATTGAAGACAAATTTTGGAGCGTTGTGGAGAATTTTCCTCTCATCAGGAGTGTGGATTTGAGACTACTAGAGTGTTCTTCATCGATGTTATCTTGTGTTTTTTGTAGCGGTGATTCATTTCATAATTCTTATTATTGCTAAAAAATTGTTTGTGCATGAAGTGTTGGCTTCAAGCTATGTGCATGTTTATTATTTTATTGTAGGAGTGAGTCCTCCAAGTTGGTAGTTGCGAATATTCTCATTTCAAAACAAGGAGTTGGTGCTCCATTACTAGTGGTGGCTAGTGGATGCAATGTAAATTATAATATTTTTGAAGCAATAGATAATAAGAAGAAGCAATAGATACTTCAGTGGTTTTTTTGCCTACAGAGGGGTTTTTCCACTTAAAATCCAAGTGTCCTCATGTGATGTGAAATGTGTTTTTTTTTTCATGTGTTATTGATTCTTGAGACCTAAATAATTTTTTTGTAGTAAAATTCTAATACTTTCATAATATTGATTCACGTCACCCCCCCCAGTATTAAATGTTTCTAACATAGTATAATCATAATCTTAACAATTATATTTTGTCTTGTGTATTGGTTCATTTAGAACTAGGTTTTCCCTTATAAGTGGATTATTATTTGTTATTTTTTTTATCATTTTCAAGGAATTGGTTCATAAAATTTGGTATCATAAATACAATAGAGTGTTTTGGTACTTCAATTAAGATATTTTGGAATTTTCACTATAACATTTTTTGGGGGAAGCTTTATGTAGAAAAATATTGAAGTGAGTGTGGAGAAATATAAAGGTACGAGTGTCCAAATTCTAAGTTTTGGTTTGCTACACTTTTATGTTGGAAACTTGACTAAGCTGAGAGGGGGGTTGAATAATTATAGTGCATTCAAAGACATCAATTTTATTTTACTTTTATTTTTAACATTTATGTGAATTGTTCAATGACCAGTAGTGCTTCATATTGAAATCATATTTAAGATATAAACAAAATTTCATGACAACATATATTCAATGCATAAAATAAACACATATGGACCCCAGATATAAGTGGAAACCCATAAATGGAGAAAACAAAAAATTTGTGGTTATTTTGATGAAAAGAAAGCTCATGCTTCCTCCATTACATCATCTTTTGGAAGCTCCAACCTCTCTTATATTCTAGAAGTTACAATTTTTTAGGAAGCTCCTACCCCCACTTACATAAATTTTCTGAAGAATACAACCTACAGGAGGCTCCTACCTCAATTATTTAATGAAAGATACTAATTTCTTGGAAGCTCCTACTTCCCCTTCAATAGGATCAAACCTAAAAGGATACTACAATCCCCTAATACATAAAAGAAACAATGTGTTGGTTTACCTAGTCTTTATTTTTTCATACCTCCATATTTGTTTCCACCTCTTATCCTCCTCAAATATGAGTCACATTTTCTCTTCTGCCTCTCTCTCTTTGTTTCAGGTAACTCACGAACAAGCTCTCACAGCAACTCAACTCTCCCACATACTCTCTAACCATTAATCCTTCCAAAAGAATATATTTTTATAAAGATAGTTTTTAGGTTGTTAGTATTCCATGCATGAATATGAAATGAAAAGTTTGCCTCTTTACATTCCAAGGTTGTCTCTTCATTTCCCAAATATTTTAAATTTTGAATATTAAAATAAATGAAATGAATTTTGAAATATTTAAACAACATCCGTTAACATAACTCAACTTTAATTACTACTAAATCCAAAGTGTTAACTTGCATCCTCTTGCATCACAACATTAACTTGCAGTGTTTTCACTTGAAGAAATCATACCTCTGCAACATAACCAACTCAACAACATACCCCTAAAAACCCTTTTTTTCTATAACACTTAAACTAAACACTCCATTCACAAAACATTTCCAAGGCCATACCTTTGTTCACCTAATCTTTGTGGTTGGTCACAAGCAACTTGACTACATCAATATATGAAAAACCTATGAAAGTATTTACATAGGAGTATTGACAACAATAAAAAATAGTCATAGAAAATTACATCAACAAGCATAACAACACCTCCATAACACAATGCTTCAACAAAATCATGCCAAACACTTTAACTATGGGGTGTACGCATCAACTCACACCCCTTTCCATCAATGACAATTTCACCAAAAATATCCCCCTTTGGAATTAATGGAAACATATTTATCCTCCCCATTTTCTATGTAGAAAAACTTATCATCTCCTATGATTACCTCCCCCTTTGACACCAATGGAAACTAGGCCTTGATTACAATGAAATTTAATAAGGAATGTACAAATTCTCATACTTACCAAACTCACTATCAGCTTCATCATACCAAGTTCATGATCAAATTTACAATAGACCACTGTCAAATTCATGGTTCAAAATTCATTGTCTATCAATATGGATTCATCTCACCTTTTTGGTATAGGTTTTTTCATGTTGAGAAACCAAGTTCTGTATTTACCAAAAACATATTTTTAGAGGCTCCAATATTTTGCGTTATAAAAGAATCCAATGACAATATTTGTTACCCCTAGTACCTAGCAATGACAGACATCACTTCATATCTTAGCATAACCTTTAAGGTTTTCCTTAAAAAAAATATTACTAACTCATTCACATTAAAGTTGGGAAATGGTTTGAATGCATCCTGGAGATGACACATAAATTCATGGCTAAGTGGAGTCATGATACCCTTAAAAAATATAATTTTTCCTTTCACCTTTGTTAGAAAAGTACTCACAGTTTTTGTGATATTTTAGTAATTATTCCACACTAATTTCCTCAAATTCGTGGACATAGATTTCACTAAGCACATGTACAAATACCTTTTGTTTTTTTTTTAGTTTCTCTAGTAGGAATCCCAAACTCCTTTCCATTATTGTAATTTTTACGTCACTACCTTTGAACCGGCTGATCTTGAACTGTTGGTTTCATCAATAAATAATATCAATAAAATTATAAATCCAAGCATTGATAAAAAAATAAATTTAGAGACAGATCAGGGTGCCAAACTTCAACTTTTTGTACTATTTCAAAGTTTAAAAAAAATGTTCATAAATTCTCACAATCCCTGATGTAGCAATGTTCAATAGAATATATCTATTCACAGTCTCATAATTTATTTCAAGTTCTAGCCTTCTATATTTTATTGTCTACTTGGGAATTCAACTATCTATAATTTCTTACCAATCTCTGAATTGTAAGATCCTGCATGATCAAGATAAATATAATATATTTTCAATGCATACCAGAGAATTTACCATGGAGATTACTGCAAAAAGGTGTCCATACCTGAAAATTTTACTGTATAATAGCATTTCATGCTATGATAGATAACCTCCCAGTTGACAAAAATATGAATAACATACACTTGTGAAGGTTTAATGGACAACATGAAAAATATAGGATAGTTTTTGGGTGACCTAATCAATTTATTTCACAAATTTGGCATGCCCTCCTCTAAAATCAATCCACCGAGACACTTCCCTATTTAAAGGTTTGTGAATGTATTCAATAGAGAGGAGATTCTATAACTAAATCCCAACCAACATTATGAAATTGGTCAAAGGAGATAATAACTTTTACAAGAAATCTCTATGTGATATTTTCTACAACAAAACAACCATAATTCACAAAAAAGACCAACCCCATGATTCTAAAACTGTGCGAATAAAATCTAGTGTAGGATGGGTGAATTTTAGACGGTTAGGGCTACAATGGTATCTCAATTTTCCCATGTTGATATTATGAAAATATAGATTTAGGATTGATGAGGCTTGCTTGATACTATATTTTTCTTATCATCCATTGATCTTTCATCCTTTAACCATATAGTGCATCTAACTTCTTCTAACTCATGATATGTAACCGATCATCCTAGTAAGTGTGTAGTCCATTGCATCCCTATCATCTCTACCTCTACATCCAAATTTTCATGACTACAACCTCAAGAATCCAGCTACTTTGTCATATCAATATGTAATGTAGGTTGATACTCATTTTATTATGCCAACGAATCTTTCCTTATTCAACTCAGGTCCATCAACATGTCACTCAATCCTTGATCATCATATTGTGGCACACTATGGGTATAATTCATCACAGGTCTAATTTTCTACAAGTGTAATTCATACTTAGTTCAACTTATAACCCATTCATATGGAATTTTTGTGTCTCTGTGTACCTCTGGAATTTCAAGTTTGTTTCGTTGGAAACAATGTTAACACTGAGAGTAGGGGCAAGGGGAAGTGAATCAATATTAAGGATACTTTTCAATTCATTATGCCGTTTTAATTCTCTTATTCAAAATTGGAAATCATCCATATAACCAACAACAACATATAATATGCCATCAATATGAAATCAGCGTACAAACACACACTATGAGCGTCATACACATGATACACAAGGTTTTTCGTGGAAACCCTTTCGGGAAAAACAACCAAATCTTGTTGTTGTTATTGATGTAGAATATGAGTACCTACTCTATTACATCAATTTGTTTTGTGAGACACCACTCATAGGACGAACCAAATCTATTTGATTGTTTACTTGCACCTACTAGTAGGAAGCACCAACTCCCTTTTTTTGTAGCCACTTATTCAGCTTACCGGAAGAACCATGTGAAGCACTAAATTCACAGATTTGTTACAAGAACCAACTTGCATCTCCTTGGATTTATGCAAGCATGAACTTACAGGAGGCACCAACTCCCAAACCTTGAAGTACCAACTTTTTGTGTGTAGGCTCCAACCCACACTCAGTAAGGAACTAATGTTCATTGTATATGGAAACTAGTCTGCCTGATATTAGCTCCATTCTATCCTCTGCTCACTTTGATGAAACCTACTATTCACACTACAAAATCAACTATTCTCATCCCTCTGCTCTCAAAACATAAATTAAAAAATTGACCTTCTACTCTAAACAATGTTATCATTCCCCCCGTTCCCAAGGCTGAGAATGGAACTGAAGGAAGGTAACCACAAACCAATCTTTAGGTTAGGAAACTAGCCCTACCAAAAAGAGAGAGGGCTCTCTCAATGTCACTTTGTAGCCAAAGCGATGATTGGATATAATTATCTTAGGCTAGTTATGATGTTCAGTAGATAAGGGTTTGTGTTTGTTTGAATTTTTGTTGGATAGGAATGACAGTTAGGGAACTAGGTCTAGGGTTTAGCTCAGATTTCAAATATTTAATTGCAAAGGCAAGGATGAGGCCAGGTAGGTAATATTAGGAGCATGCCTACTTTTTCATTGTGTATAGGGTGAATATAGAGAGAATCAAAATTAGCATTAAAATTAATTCATTTGTCAGAAGAGTGGAGACATGTTCATGTAAATCTTATTAAAACAGAGCATGGAAAGGATGATTTCTATCTATATACTGATATGATTAACATACATAATCATATATGTGAAATAAGGATAACATAAAACTCAAATTGATAATATTATAGATAAAAAAAAATGCTCAAAGGCATACCATTGGAGTCTCAAAACTATGTCTACAACACTATTTTTTATTTCATTAAAAACAAAATCTTGTACAATAGCTCCACTGCAATTAACAACTATCTAACCTATAAAAAGGCTTGATTTTGGAGTACATATATAAAATAGAAGTCATGACACCTCATTGGGTCAAAATCTGATCCAAAACACTTCATAAATGCACCCTATGATTCATTTCCTAGTTTATAGGGAAGTTAGAAACCATTCCCTCAAATTTAGCTAATAACTAGGAGTGTGTGTCTCCTTCATTAATTACATCATTCCCCCATAAGTAGAGGCAAAAACAAACTCTCCTAGAAAAAATACACCTCATGGGAGAACTAAACCTCAAATTTTGGATTTTTTATGGCTTGAAAATTGTCCAAAGGAATCCAATGACAAAAGCGTCGAGCCTCGTAGTAGAAAAGTTGCGCCTCCTAGCAGAAGCATTGTACCTCCCAATAGAAACGTCGTGCCTCCCAGCAAAAGCGTCGTGGCACTTTGGAGCTGATTTTGACTGACTTTTAGAAACCCATTTGAAAATTTTAGAGTTAGGCTAGGTAGCCCTATGTGTACTATTTTCATTCCATCCTTAAAATGGAGAAAATACCCCCTCGAAGGCCTTCAAAAATTGATTCTCCCAACCTCACTCTAGAAGCACCGCACAAAGGTTAAAAAGGTGGTAGAAGCATGAAAAAAATGATGTTTTTTTCATTTTTCTTCAAAATGAGAGGGTGACATGTTGAACTGATTTAAAATATGTGATTTATAGATGAAGATGCATCCATCCATATAGAGTTTCCTCATTTTTATGCTTTGAGGAAAAGCGTCGTGTCGTTGCGCGACGCTTCTGTAATGACCAATTTTCCAGAATTTTCAAACAATTTTCTGCAAAAATAAGGCTTAACGATGGATCAATATCTCTCTAACCATAATGTTTTTTGAAAAATTAAGAGAGGTGTTTGTTCTTTGACATGTTATAAATATAAATTTACTCCTGTTTTCCAAAATACTTTCCCATTTGCTCATAATCGAATTTTGCGTTGATCACTAACAATTTGTAGAAGCACAACACACTCTCAGCATAAGCGTCGCACCTACTTTGAGAGGGAGTTTGGGGGGCTTCCTAGAGGATTTTTGGGCTGCAAGTTGTATGGTTTGAAATATTAGGATGTATTCTACACAATGGAGGCATCAAGAACTGAAAACCCTTGCTCCAAACCCCTAAAAAATGGATTTGAATATATCCTCTCTAAAAGTGCATAAAATAACCTGGAGCAACTGTATTTTGAGAATTTATCCCAAACCATAACACCTGTGCATAAAATTAAGGAGGTTTTTTTCTTTGGCCTACTTATAGATGGTTGGATTATGATTTTATTAGCTAAAACAAGCCAAGGATGAAAAACACCAAAATCATAGTGTAGATGACCTAATGAAAGAAACCACTCATTTGTTGATGAAATGTGACTTGAGAGAGGTAGGAATGGTGTCCACTTACTCTTTAGAAGATGGATGAACCCTTATGCAGTGGTTTTTGATATTTTTTGACTGATTTGGAGCTTAAACACCAAAAGCGTAGCGCATGCTAGAGACGTACTGCAACACCTACGCAACACACCAAAATTGTAGCGCAACACCTCCAGAAGTGTAGCATGAGAAAATTGGCACTAATTATTTTTCTTCAACCCATGGCAGCTGTGGAGTATGATGGTGAGAAGAGAGGAGATATTTACTTATTTACACATATTTTCTAACTCCCTATGCAAATTACTTGTATGGTGAAAATGAGATTTTGATCGCCTTCCTTTATGACATAATTGACTCTTATGGTGGCGAAACAAATGAGACCTAGACTCTAACCTAAATGAAGGCCCTTAGTGAATGACCTCAGAACCTAGATTATTGATGGATTACATGACCTTTCAAATGATGATGACCATGAATGGAGTGAAGGGAGTAGCATTTCAGACCTAGACATATTTAGTGAACAAAAATTTATTTAAAAATTGACTTTGAAAAATCAAATTTTGACCTAGGACCACTACTAAGAAAATCTGAAAGAGTACATGTGATCACTGAACATTTGGACACTAAAAAAAAACACACCTTCAGCATTTCGCCCCTTCTATCCATAATCTATATCAACCTTTCACACTAGAGCATCATATTTCTCTTAACCCTATGCACAAGAACTTTCGACCTCTTCTCACACAACAACACAGACTCTCTCATGGTCTGTTTCCTTCTGCATAGGAACTCTCAACCTTTCTCAAAAGAACAAGCTCAATTGGGCTCTCATACAGTAGAGGACACACCCACATATTTCTTTTCTCATCTCACAAAACTACGCTGCATCGCCCCCCCCCATTTTCTCATCTGAGCTCCTAGGTTCTGTTCCTCTACTTCACTTTGCTCAATACTTCCTCTGTTGCATCTTACCACACTTCCTGAGTGTACCTCAGCATGAAAATTTCATTCTGTTATTGTGTCTGACTTGGTCTCAGCCACTGAATTAAACATGAGAATGGGCACCTGAATTTTTCTTCATATTGAGAATTAATTCTCAATCCATTTGCACACTTCAACTAGGCACAATCCTTTATGTGAGAAAATATCCTATCACTGAGGCTCTCCACGCCTATTCATGGTTTCAAACAGATCGAATATAATTTAGCATGGCTTCTTTGATCTTCATTTAATTGATTGAGGCATAATTGGAGCACAAAGATAGCTTGTCTCATCTTAAGGCAGACCAAACATTATTTTTTGTAAATCGTGGTCCTCGTTTCCTTGACCCATAAATATTTTACAATCGCTAATACTCCTGAGACCAACTCCTCTGTAGAATCATGGTCATTTCTGCCTTACCCCAGTGATATTTGACAATCTCTATTACTCCTTATACCAACTCCTCTATGCAATCATGGTACTTGCTCCCGAATCATCCATCTGACATACGCCTTTGTACTGCTATATCAGAGCCACAACATATCGTAACTCATACAAGAGGAACATTACAATATCACTCAGTTTCAATACCCTTAGCCCCATTTTTTTCTTTTCCTCTCTTTTTCTTCATAACATAGTACACCTTCTTGTGATTTCTAGTATAACACTTGGGTGCCAAGCCTTCAGGTTCCCTCCGAGGGCCTATCTCCCTGTGTTATGGCTCTCTCCCTTGGTTCTTTTGAGTCTATAACTGACCATGTGCCAGTTAATATCAGAGTCCCCTTTTGATCTGAATTTATGTAGGAATAAAAAACAATACACATATAACCATAAATACAAATATGCAGTGGAAATAAACCTTCATTTTATTAATATCAAACAACTGAAATTTGTTTACAGACAGAACATAAATAAACTAGCGAGGGCACTAGTAGCTTATCTGTGAGAAGAGATGTGGCGGCTACAGGCCTTTGAAATATGCTACAATGAGGCTCGAGGGAATATTTATTATTTAGAAATCATGGAAAACCCTAAACATCTAAAAACCTAACCCTAAGAGATGAAGCACTAAAACTATGGGCCCCGTTTGGGTAAATTGGTACATCAACTTCCCAGGGACGTATATTTAGCATACGATCTTCGTTTGGCATGCACAATACCTCATTAGAAAGATATATCCAAGGAATACAACTTTTTGTGTGAGAAAAATCAATTAAACTTCCATGTTGCTCTGATTTTTCCCAAAAAACATCATTTAGGGCCTTCAAACTACTCTCAAAATTCAAGACCTGGAAAACTACTAAAAATAGTAAGCTATGCTACAATTAAGGAAACTAAAAATGAAAGAAAAAATAGTGGGGTCCTAAGTGGAATAGATAGGTGGCCATAAATATCCATCTGGATCAATCCTCCCCCCTTAGGAAGCAATGTTATCCACTGTGTTGAGTTCCTCCATGAGATGAGGAAAATTCTGCTGAACTTGGTCCCTGGTGAACCACTTGCCTTGGTGCAGGAGTTGGCCAGATTTGACAACCCGATATAGTTGGATCTTCTGTTGGTATGTGTTCTTTATTTTCATGTCCATGATATGATCTATGCTATACTATTCCATGCTTTTTGGCTTTAACTCTATTGGTATGAGTTGTTCAGTAATGTCGTAGGTGTCAAGTAGAGGTAGGAAGTAGGGCCGAAGGCAATCCACATTGAAAAATAGGTGTAGAGCAAGGAATGGTGGAAGAATGAGCTTGAAGGAATTGGCCCCCACAGCCTTGCTAAAGGTCTATGAACCATATTAGAGCAGGAAAATCTTGCAGTGGAGTGCATCGAGGCGCTCCTTCTGTAAATGTAGCCACACTTTGTCGCCCACCTAGAAGTCATGTGGCACCCGATGTTGATCATGTTGTTTCTTGTACTTATTATTGGTTATGTCCACTCTATCATGAACCTGTTTTCATATGTGCTAAATTCTCTCAATTAAGTTGTTCACTTTGTCAGCTTCAGACTGGACTTGAGCCGAATCATCTTGAGTAGTCGAAAATGGCATGGCTACGTCAATGGGACATAGTGGCTAGAATCCCAAGCCCACCTAAAAGGGGTTGTGGCCAGTTGAGCTGTGGAGAGCCCAATTAGAACTATTTTCTATAGAGGGAAGGCTCTCATCCCATGTGTGGATTCTTTGAATTGTACATGCATAAAATGTGTACGATCATCCTATTGACGACCTTTTTTTGGCCATAAGTTTTGGGATGGAAAGTTGTGGACTTCGTGAGGTTGGTGTCTAGCATTGACTAGAGGATAGAGAAAAATGTGTTGAGGAACCTTCTATCCCGATCTAAGATGATAGATTTTGGGATCCCAAAGTGCACCCACACTCACTCAACGAAGAGTTTAGTAGTGGCTTCTTCTGTGATATTATTCTTGCAGGCCGCCATAATGGCCATTTCGAGAATCTTTCGACGACCACAAAAACATAGTCATTTCCATGCTTAGTAGAAGTAAGGCATGACATGTAATCCATGGAGATGTATTCCCAAGGTAGACTAGAGGTAGGTAGCAGAGTATATAGGCCTTGCTTCGCGATGGTTGGTTTGGCAATGGCGCAAGCAATGCAAAACCTTATGAACTTCCTGACATCCTGTCGAAGGTTCAGCCAGTAGAAATACTTCTACAATACTGCCACTATTTTCTTGGCCTTGAAATTCCCAGTGACCCGACTATAGTGCACTTCCAAAATCAACTTGGCACGCTCGCTTTAAGGAACGTAAAGGTGTCCCAGGTGACATAGTATTACATTCTGGAGGTGAAAATTTGGAACTTGCATACCCTCCAAGAGTGTCATGTATGTGTGGTCGAATTTAAAATCGATCTTGTAGAGAAGTGGACAATCAGAAGCCTCATGACCATGAGTTGATAATGGTGGTTAGTGCCACAATCGGTGGTCAGTTGAGGCAGTCTGCAACATTATTGGTGCTGCCCTTCTTGTACTTGATGTTCAAACGAAACTGTTGTAGATATGTGCATCACTTCTGATGTCGATCATTTTGAAACTTTCCTTGTGTCTGTATGAACTGTAAGGGTCGATGGTCTATTTGGATGACCATTTCCTTCCCAAAATGAAATTCTTAAATTGTCAAAAAACCTACAGAATAGAATACATTTCTTTTTCATATGTGGGATACTTACGTACTGTGTCAGACATTGTCTCACTATGATATACATCTAGATGCCCCTGTTGAGTAAGAACTACCCCAATAGGATAGTTAGAGGCATATCTCTCGATATCAAATGGTTGTTACAAGTCTGGTAATGTGAGCATTGGGGTAGAGCAGAGGCGATGTTTCAATTCTACAAATGCCTTCTACTGAGGTTCCAACCAAAATCATTTTTCTTTTGCTCCTCCCTTGGTGACTTGACTCAAGGGACAAGTGATATGAGAGAATCCCAACACTAACCTGTGGTAGAAATTTTCAAGACCTAGAAAGCTGAAAAGCTATGTTAGAGTGTCTGCGGCTGGCCAATCCCAAATTACTTTGATCTTGGTTGGATCCACATGCAACCCCCGCTCATGAATAATGTATCCAAATACTGTACCTGGGTCATGCCAAAAGTGCACTTCTCCAAATTGGGACACAAGTTGTGTTGCCTTAGTGTTTGGAGGACCTGTTGGATGTGGTGGAGACTCTCTTCCGAACTCTGGCTGAAGATTAGTATGTCATCTAAGTACACTACTATAAATGAGTTGTTGAATGGCCACAAGATGTCATCCATCAGCCTCATGAAATTTGTGGGAGCATTCATTAACCCAAAATTCATGACTAACCATTCGAGAAGGCCCTCCTTGGCTTTGAAGGCAATATTCCACACATCGGAGGGTTCGATTGGTACTTGGTGATACCCAGACTTCAAGTAGATATTGTTGAAATATTCCCTCCATTTGAGTTGGTCTAGGAGGTCATCAATATATGGGATCGAGTACCTATTATGGACAGTGATCTTGTTCAACAACTTATAATCAATACAGAGTCTCCAAGTCCCATCCTTCTTGTGCACCAACACAATCGGGCTCCCATAGGGCGATGAACTCGGGCGGATGTGACCTTTCTACAACAACTCCTGAATCTACCTTTTGATTTCATTGTTCTCCAGAACAAAGCACCGATAGATCGATCCATTGGGCAATGTGCACTTGGGTTCAGTTCGATGGGGTGCTTGACTTGACAACGTAGAGGCACCCGTGCAGGTGAAGTGAAGATGTCCCCGTACCCCTCCATGACCTTGTCCATTTTTTGTTGTCGTGGAGAGGAGCCTTGTCTCGAGGTCGTGGCCATAATATTCTTCTTGCCCTGAGGGCAGATCATTAGGAAAACACATTTCCCAAATTTGTAAATGAGATTACTACATTTTTTTGCAATAACCAAAGATATGGTGGTAGGTGGTGGTACCTCTCGTATCCTGTACAACTTATTTCCCAAAATAAAAATAACAACGCAAGTTCAAGACTCATACACAACATTTCGCTTCCACAAGTATGGTTGGCCTAGTAATACATCACAAAAATTAAGAGGATAAATGTCACATAATACCTCATCCATGAAGGGCTTGATGTTCTAGGGAAGGCAACACTGTTGGCTGATGCAGAGATCTCATCCTTGGTGAAGCCACCTAATGGTGTACGACTGTGGGTGTGTTATGGTAGCCAAGCACAACCACTTCATGACCTCTGCTGATATGAGGTTATTTTGGCTCCCACTGTCGATAATAAAATGTAGTAGGGAACCCTTTACCCACATCTGGGAGTGGAAGAGATGCTCCTCCACCTCTGGATTTTCTGGTTCCTCCTTCAGGATCTTCGTGGTGGCAACGGTGGCATTGGGTTCTACATTGATAATATGATTCCATTTTTCAGTCACCTTGTCGAATTCTGATATAGAGTCAGAGCATGCATATGATTCATAAGCCTTCATCTCAGCCACCAGTGACTACTTGGCTCAAAACTCACTTGTGCTCTGATTGGAGCTCTTATGGAACTCACACCACTTTCCCATGTCCTTTTTCAGCTTCGCGGTGTTGTTATTTTCTTACGGCTTTGGAAAGTTGTCTTGGGTCACCATGCCTTTCCTTTTTCCTTTGTTATGAGGTTTGGGGGCACCTTTCCCTTGCTTTTGATTCATAGATCCAAAGTCTCGCTTCTTCTATTTCAATTTCTACTCAATCTTCATAGCATACATGTATGTCGTACCAAGCGAGGAGATGTCGAGGAACTCAATTTCCTCCTGAATGTATATGTGAAGACTATTTCGGTACTTCAACACCAAATGTTTCTCTGAATCATTGATACCCAACTTTGTGCATAGGGTATGGAACATATTCGTTGTCTCATGCACATCTTGATCCCTTTGTTGCCACAACATAGTCCATTATCTGTACTTTTCCTCATAACTCCCCATGGGGTAATAATGTTCCTTGACGGGATTGGAAATAATTCCAAGTGGGTACGGCTGAGAACAAAGAGAGTTCCCCCTCATCCTTTTTCTCATAGTAGGTTTCCCACTAGTCCTTGACATGGGGGGCAGCTTTGAGGAGTGCAAAAATAATCTTCTCCCTTTCAGAAAAGTCATGAACCGAGAAATATCATTCTAATAGATTCAACCATATATCTACAATATCTACATCTATTTGGCCCTCAAATATTTTAATATCAAAGTTTACTTGTACCTTAAAAGAATTTGTCCCTCTAGAGTGGTTGCTAGATGCAGATGCGCCATCGGTGGGTAGTCATTGAAGGATATGGGCAAAGTTATCCATCATCACATTCCTTTTTTTTTTCGAGGGCCTCCTTAAGAAATATTTTGATAGGATCTCCTACTCCCTAATCTTTATTTTCGTCCCTCATGGGAACCCATTGGGGTTTTTTAGGATGATCTTGCAAAGGTTCAACCAGATCGAGCCCTAACTCCTTATACCCCAGCCTCGTTGGGGACATGCAAAGAAGGATTGAGAAAGAGCAAACCGCTCTAATACCACTTATCCGAATTTATGCAAGAATGCAATAGAATACACATATAACCATAAATACAAATATGCAATGGAAATAACACTTCATTTCACTAATATCAAAGAACTAAAATTTTTTTACAGAAAGAATGGAAATAATCTAGCTAGGGCACTGGTAGCCTATCTTTGAGAAGAGATGTGGTGGCTATAGGCCTCTAAATTTTTTTACAATGAGGCTCTAGGACCTATTTATTATTTAGAAAAAATAGAAAACCCTAAACATCCAAGAACCTAACCCTAGGAGATGAAGTGCCAAAAGTATGGGCCCCATTCAGGTAAATTGGTACATCAAATTCCCAGGGACGTAACTTTGGCATACGATCTCCGTTTGAAGCACACAATACCTCGTTAGAAATATCTATTCAAGGACTATAAATTTTTATGTGAGAAATATTAAAGAGACTTCCATGTTTCTCCAAGTTTTCCCAAAAAACACTGTTTAGGGCCTCAAAATGGCTTCAGAAGTTCAGGACCCCAAAACTGCTAAAAATAGTAAACTATGCTACAATTAAGGAAACTGAAAAAATAAAATAAACAATGGTTTGGCCCCAAGTGGAATATGAGGGTGGCCACCAATAACCACCTAGATCACCTTTTTGAATTCCATTTGCGCAAGAGTTATGACGTCCTCAACCTCTTATATAATGACCTTCCAGATGACATCATGCTCTTGTCACTTCTCCATGTGACACCCTTTGAGTGGTGACATGTGTCACTCTGAGTTACCCCATTGAGCCACTGAAAATGCCAAAATAGGTAGCCACATGTCCAAATTATATCCACGTTATGATGACGTCAGTTGCCACTACAACTTCTTAGATCCAATCACATGTTGTCATGTGTCCTATCATAGGAGAGTGAAGGGGTCTCTACACGCCTTGGTTTTTCAATGAAAACCTTTGTATTTATACACCTTCAAAAAACTCAACACTTTCAAAGGGTTGCAATTTGTAAGGACTTACGAGGTTCCAATATTTCGATATTCTCTGACCTATGCTATTCGGATGGCCTCTAGCTTCTAATATTTTGATGGCCTCTAGCTTTTGATATCCCGATATGACATGCTCTGATGTCCTGATATTCTCCAATCTATAATATTCTAATATGACTTTCTATGAGGTCTGAATATTCTCTGACCTCCGATATAGCTTTCTCTTATGCTCTGATATCTGGTCCTGATTTTCTTAGACCTCTGATATTTTTTCCTGCTTAGGAATTCAAGACCCTGACTTCAACAAACCATACCTTTTGATATAGGAGGCCATTCAAAGACTTCCACACACCATTGAAAATATATTTCAAAAAAATTCCCAATTGAGAAGGTCAAATGTAGGCTTTTAGCCCATCTTTTGCCTATAAAATGGCTAAAAACTCTCTGCCACTCTTTTCTCATTCACATTTATTCTTGTGCCTTGAATCCTAAACTCTCGACCACCATATTCATAATTTTATGACTTTTGAATAAGCCTGCTACTCTAGTGATTCTCTACTAGACTCTTGAAGCTTTCATTGGATTCATCCTGGAAACTTAAGGACATAATTTATCTCCTTAAATAAGATTGCTTCTATGATCATTCTCTACCAGAAGCCTGCAACTATCATTGAACACCATTGTCCTCTAGTTGACATCAAATGATAATACACCCATAAACTATGGATTTCCAATAAGCTTACTACTCTGTTGATTCTCTACCAAAATCCTATAGCTATCATTGATCAACATTTTCCTCTGGTTGACATCAAATGCCAATACACTCATATTTTATGGCTTTCTAATAAGGTTGCTACTATGGTGATTTTCTACTAGAAGCCTACAACTATCATTGATAACCATTGTCCTTTGGTTGACATCAAATGCCAATACACTCATATTTTATGGCTTTCCAATAATCTTGCTACTATGGTGATTCTCTACCAGAAGCCTACAGCTATCATTGATCACCATTTTCCTCTGATTGACATCAAATTCCAATACACTCACAAGCCAACTATCTAACAATATCCCCCTTCAGGATTGATGAAAACACCTCAAATTCATCTTCAATTTGATGCCCACTCCATATGTTCCTTCCAAACTTCACCTAGCATAAGCCATCAATGACCTTCTTTCTTCTGCACAAGACATCACAGCTTCTCCAAAAATTCTCTCCCCCTTTGAAATCAATGGAAAGGGGCTACAAGCTATCCTTTTCTCCCCATGCAAACACTTTCTTTGAAGACCAAGGTATAGTTGTTGATATGTGCATGTTTCTTTATAGACATCTCTTCAAGGATTGTCGTTGTTTCTCCTCCATACACTGGGCGTATGTGATATACTCCCCCCTGAACATATACTTCATATTATTTGTGCTTCATGTCTTGGACACCTTATGGTTGCTGGTTGAATACTCCTCATACCAATGCATCTTTTGTATCATCTAAAAATAAAATTGATACTAATTAAATCTTTCATGATATTTTTTCTACTACAAGTAACAATCAATTATGATTCATTTTAGCTTGCACCTCTCCTCTGTTGCCACTTCATCTTCTACTTTACAATAAACACTACTCCCCCTGAGATCAAGCCTCAAATTATAGACCACTTTCATTTGATCAAAAATATTCCTTTCTGAGGCTGAAAATTGTTATCAAAGAAACTCCCCTTAATACAATGCTCTCTAATCTCTTGCAACTTCTTTATTGCCTCTGTGTAGGGATTTATCATGTGGACCTAAATTTATTATGAGATTCCTGTCATTCCACACTTTTGATGCAACCCATATTATTCTTTCCACAACATAAGATATTGTTGTGTACACTTCAAGTTGGATACTCTCCCCCTTTTAAATGTATATACATTCAAAATAAACCCATTTATTAATGTAATTAGCAAGAAGTCATGACCATAGCTTCATTAATGAGAGAAACCTTTCTGTTCATTCCTTTTAGCTTCCTGCATCTAACTTATTTTGATTCCATCGAGGCTATTCTATTCCATTACTGAAGATAAACATAGGATCTACTTCCCCAAGCCAACCATCCTCCTTCTTCTTCCATACCTTCAATGGCTGAGTCCTGACAGAATCAATCCCATATTTCTTCTTATTTGCCCATGTTTAGGCTTTCTCTTGGTTGTGCATGGATAGACGAAACTTCTCCTTCAATTCCTCTTTCCTAACCCAAACTAACTTGCTACCATTTTTCTCTTTTTTCAAGAGAATGGTAATTGGGTTATTTTTGCTCCCTTTCCTTGCGTGAAGCTTGTGCTCATTATAAAAGGCATCTAGAAATGGTTTTCTCACAGGAATATAAGGATCATCCTTCTTAAATTTTCTCTGATTTTTATTCAGAGACATGTCGAAAAATTGATGATTTATCCTTCCATTGCTAAGAATGCTCTCTTTAATCAGAGCACCGAAGACATAATTTAATTAATTTAGTCGCATTACCTGGGATGTATGCTTCGACTCCCCATGTCAGTAGCCTACTTCCTTGTGCCCAAATTTTCCACAATTGTAGCATTTGATTTGTTCTAAGAATAGGGTAGAGGAGTTACTCTTCTCGACAAAATTCTTGTCAAAACTCCTATCTCGGCCAACATGCCTTCTCATGCCTTCTTTATGCATCCTTGGGTTGCAACATTTTTTTTCTTGCATGCCATCTACAGTCTATGCATTTATGTCCAAACTTATTTCAAGAAAAACAGTGCCCATAAAAAGGATTTTGATGATAGATATTACCTTTATTTGAAGGTTTTGTCCCTAAGGAGGAAAGTACCTCTGTTGGTTCTTCAAGTGCCTTCCATGAAAATTTTCATTACTTCCTTGCACTATTTCTTTCAACGTCCTAGATATCTTGTGTTTCTTTGCTTTCTACTACATCTTATCCTCTTGTTTTTTCCTTTTATTCTTTTGTTGTTGCTGTCCAACAATTTTTTTCCTTTGTTGTTGTTGGAACTTTAAACTCCCTTTACCTGTGAAGTTCACCCTTCATCCTTTGCCTTAATGGAGCATGTTTCTTCTTCTATACCCAAACCAACATTGACGAGCATGGAATTTTTCTTAACAAGAATCTCATCCAAAACCTTTGCGCCCCCTTCTAGCTTCTTGTATTGATACAACTCTTTACTTGAATTTTCTAAGACAGACCTCAATGAGACTAATTCATTTTGTAGTCTCTCATAGTAAGCTTCCTTTTCACTAGTTGATTGGTTAATTTTCCATTCATTCTGCTAGCCTCTTATTGTTGATAATTTAGATCAACTAATGATTTTCGCAACCTTTTATTCTCAAGGTCATAAATTTCCATTTGATCCTCTTTCTTGAGATTTTCCTTTGATTATTGGCATTATGATGTATGTGTTGTCCTTGATGGTAACCCACTTGTAACATAACAAGTATATGGTAACCAAATGAGTTCACATATTAGTTCAGAGGTGACAGAGTGATGAAACGGGATGACACAATGATGAGGCAAAGGTTTCAGGTCATAATAATTATGAAGGTAAAGTTTGAATAAATATATGGAGGTTTTATGAAGAAAAGTCATGCATAGGAAGAAATATACTCAGGTTTGATGAAGTGAAATAGTGTATACATAGGTTCGATGAAGAAAAGTTGCGTACACATGCGAGTATGAAGAAGAAAAGTCATGTACGTGATGGGGAGCTATTTTTTTAATACGAACGGTATTTACCATGGTATTATCCCATGATATTGAGCACATTAATGAATATTTGATCCTGTTTGATCCCATCAAAGATTACCACTCACACTAGTGTATTTTTGGCTCATGCTATTAGCTAAGTCTCAAACTATATAAAGAGGTGAAGATCTGTAATGTCCCAAATGGGGAAGAATAGGTACAGTAGGGAATATCCTGATATATTACTCTATGGGATCACAGTAGTGTGGAAAAAACACCAGAAAATTCTAAAATAGAGATAGAATAGTGGGGCATTTACTGGTTATATCACCTATAAGGAGAGGATAAAAACCAAAAGCTTCCTGGCCCGTCCTAGACACTGTCTATAGAAGACTGATGAAACACAAAAAGGGTGGGAATGAAACAATCCTATTGGATTTTTCTACACTTATAAATCTTATATCTACATATCTAAATAATGGGACCAAAGAGAAGAAAAAACCAAACAAGAGAGAAGCGGGAAATTCCACTACTAGGAAAAACTGCAAGAGGTGCAGGTAAAACGTTGTATAAGGAAAATGGTACAAGAATAATGCTGCTCAGGGATGGGCTCCCTTACTATATGATTTTTGGGACCTCCATGCATAGTTTCAGAAAAAATAAATGGGTTTAAGGGCCTTAAACATATCTCCCACGAAGCTGACTAGTTAAAAATCAGCTAAAGAGAAGAACCCACTTCAGAATTTCACAGTTCCTCCTCCAAGTCACTAGAAATAAGCCATTAGACATATATAACAGTATAGAAGCATAAAATCAGACTTTATATGAGATCCTTAAGAAGTAAAGTATATTTCATGAGGAAATAAGAAAGAAATCTTCATAAATAGGAGTTATAATACATGTAGAAAATGTAGATCTGAATAGACAGCGTCCCTCTAAGTGTGTTTTAGTAGTATGAAATTAATTTACATATATACAACAGAAACATGGTTGAAATATCAGATCCATATCATATCTGGAAACTACTCAGCCTTCTAATCAAGATCCCCTTGAGGGTTTTACAAATAATGCACTAGAAAGTGTAGATCTAACTTTTTATAAACGAAAGTGCAGAAAGCTTTAGTAATTTCTGAAGATTAATTTATTCACAATATACATCAGATATGAACATAAAATATCATCAATCTAATTCATTAATCTTCAAGGTGAGAGGCAAGCCTCAATCACCAGAAACAAGTATAATAGCAGATCTAGACAATAGTGAAGCAATACATGAGAAATAATGCAGTAGACAAGGAGACTGCGCAGAAGCTAGGGCTGAATATTAAAATAGGTAGAATATATAGATCTGAAATGAAAATATAATAGAGATCCTCTTCTGGGTGGTCACAAGACACCCTCCCTGAGAGAAATCCCTCAAAATAACTAGATCCTTGCAGATCTAGAATTTCCACTACTACACTTGCGGCAGCTGCAAAACCCTCACTGAGCCAATGCTGTCAATACAAGGATAGCTTGGCCTCCAACCTGATAGTGGTCCAATACATCTCACTTCCCTCCAAGATCTACTCAAATAAGGATAGAGGATTCCTAAGCAGGAGATCCTCTCTTTCTCTTGCTAAGCAACAAAGAGAAATGGAGTTACCTTAGCAAGCTCTCAAAATGAAATATAATAAAAAACCCCCTCATGACCATTCATCCTCCTTTTAAAACATTGGATTCTCTTGAAAAAACCTAAACCACTTTCATCCTTTGGTCTTTTTCACATTTGGAAACCCCTTCTAGAAATGCGCAGTCCATCAAGGAGGTTCAATGAACCTAGATAGCGTTGTTGACTTGGTCAAACAGGATCTCCTTTGGTTATCTTGGCCTTTTCACACCTGCAATATTTATTATAATGGCCTAAATATGTCTCCTTTCACATAGGAACTGATTTATTCTTGATTTGAAAGAGGATTAGACATCCTCCCTTACAATTTATTCATTAATCATGAAATACAAAATTAATAAGGAAAAATTAATGTTCCAAATTAGCTGAAGCTAATTTTGGGACATTACACTCTCCCCCTCCCAATTGTTGCTTTTCCTCAAGCAACTACAAGGGTGCTGAAAAACTCCTCCTTCTTTCCCTGTGGCCTCCTGATCATATAGTCTCCTCCATTGCTCTGAAATTTCTTCAATATCTTTGTCCTCCCATTAGCCCTTCTTTAAGATGAAATTTTTCCCTTGATGAATAAAATCAAAGGCTCTCATCATGAAGAAATGGAAGGTTGTGGTGGAAACCTTCTTGCTGATCCATGGCCTCCTCAAGAAAGAATTGATGTCTATCATGGGGTTTTCATGATCCATGAAAGACTCCCATCCCCATGCTATCATTATAATGAAGTGGATTACCTCCCATCTTGGTAATCCATAGAAAATCTCCTCCCCACTACATGTGAGAGACATGTCACCATCCAACATATGGCTCAATTTACAAATAGAGAAGTGTTTAATCATAGTGGCCATACAAAATTCCATGCTCCCATGGAAGCATGTAATGCAACAAGAATGGGGAACTCCTTTCCCCAAGGGCACATTCAACAAGTGTGCCTTTCCTCCAACTATGCCCCCAACAAAGATAAGGACATCTTCAGCTTGTGGGATTATGATTAGAAGTATGCTAGCTGCCATGTGTGATAGATAAGAAGGAATATGTTCCCTCATGTGAAACCAGCGCAGTTTTATCCTCAACTTCCATAGAAAAATATATGACAAGTGCCTCCCCCAACACTTGTTTGTTGCCTCATGTCTTTGGAACGCTTGGAGAATGTATACCATTGTTGGTGTAAAAGAATCACACCATGAGGAATGTAATAGCTTTCCAAGGTTCTCCAAGGAATGACCTTTATCAACATAGTTCATGGCCTTAGATAGCCCATGAAACCCATCATACTTAGTGCCCCATCTTGGCACCATGCCATGAAAATGAGTGTCAGAAAAATATAAGCATATAGGAGATGAAAAATAATGCTCAAGAGGATAAGTCTCTCTATATACTTGTTTTACATCATTGGGGTAACTCATGGATGAGTTCCCTCTCACACTCAAATGATAAGGAGGTGTGAATGGTGGCTCCTCCCAAGAGATATGTTCCTCCTCATCAACCAAGTAGTCCAAGCACTTCTTCATATGAGAGTACACATCTTATTTTTAGCCTTCCCATATGAATCCACCAAAGAGAGCATGATATGCTTTGAAAAAACCAGTGGGTTTGGAAAGTAGGATTTCATAGATGGCATCAAATGGACCCTCCTTGAGTTTGGAGTTACCAGCCAAAAGAATAATATTGTAGAAATAGATAACTCCATATACCACCTCGAACCTTTCATCCTTCACTTCCTTTGAAAGAACCCCCCATGTAAAAAGTTCCTTGGCGTATTCCATCTTGAGTTGGGAATCCCAACAAGGATCCAAGCTCTCCAAGAATGGTAGTGCTATAGGGTTTGAAATGCAACCCCTGTCTTCTCATGGCTCCCATATTTGACATCCTTGATATCAAAATCACATGTTGGAGCATCATCATCCTCCTTTTTCTGCCCCATTTGCATCTATTCTTGCACAAGACAAGATTGGAGCATATGGAAATCAACTTCCCCTTGGAAAGTCCTTGTTTTCCAAAACCTCCTCCTTTTGGCCCACGTATACAAGAGGGTTAAGATCCCCTTGCCTTCTTCAAAAATCTCCTTTGTGAATGAAGAGACCATGGGCTGCCCCAAAGATATGGAGTTTCCATGTGCCCTCATGCTCATGCCATTATAGATCTCTGATTTCTCCTTCCTCAGCGCATATATTTGAATGAGAGTTTACAATTTCCCTTTCATGAAACTACTCATCTCTCTCCTAAATGCTTGAGAGATCCTCTACACTGTGCAAGCTTCTCCCAAGGCTCCTTCCTTGGCCAAGTATATATATATGCAGCCCATAGATGAAGGAACACTTTAGATTGTCTCCCATCAAGAGGTGCTCCTTGTAGAGGGCCTCCTTGCAAAGAAGTATGAAGGCATGAAATAGGATCTAGATGTAAGTAGGAAGACTTGCCCTCACCACAGCTACATGGATCCTTTTGCCTCCCTTGTGTTTCCAAGATTTGAAGTAGAGAAGGGTTTATGCTTTCCACCTTGTGATGCTATTACTCCTCTTCTTCCTCCCTTATCTCCAAGACCTCATCACTAATAAATGATGGTACATACTCCTCATGTATGAGGTCTTGTGGGACTCTTTGCAAGGGTGCAAGAGTCTCTTCTCTTGGATCAAGTGCTCCAACCTCTTCCTCATGAAGTGCTTGAGGTGCCCTTGAGGTGACTGCGTTATCATCTTCCTCTTCCTTCTTCTCCTCTTCAATAACTGAAATTTTCCCATCATCAATGAGAGAAAATAGATCTGCATCAACCCTTGAAGGAGAACCCTTCATGCTTTCCTCTTGAGATGAGGACTCCTCACCAAATGGAGATATTGCCCTTGGCAATGCATCTATGAATCTCACACCTTTTTTCTCCTCCTTCATGAAGAAATCACTAGAAAAATACTGAAGCTATGATGATATGGCTGAGTTCTCATATCCATAAGATGAGGATTTAGATTGTTCCTCATGCATAGATCTTGTAGATCTAATTGGAAGATCTTCTTTTTGAAACTCCTTGGGAGCTTCACTGCTGATTCTCTTTTCTTCTTGCACATCCTCCTTGGGGAGGTTATTCTTAGATCTAAATAGATATGATAGTAATATCCTCCTCTCCATTTTTCCCTTGCTCTTGATTCCACTGATAACTTGATCTCACAGGCGGAGCCAGAGATCATGCTCTGATACCACTGTAATGTCCCGAATGGGGAAGAATAGGTACAGTAAGGAATATCTTGAGATATTCCTCTATGGGATCACAGTAGTGTGGAAAAAAAACCAGCAACTTATAAACCAGAGATATACTAGTAGGGCATTTACTGGTTATATCACCTCTAAGGAGAGGATGAAAACCAGAGGCTTCCTAGCCCATCCTAGACTTTCTCTATAGAAGACTGATGAAACAAAAAAAGGGTGGAAATGACATAATCCTCTTGGATTTTTCTTCTCTTTATAACCTTATATCTACATATCTAAATAATGGGTCCAAAGAGAAGAAAAAACCAAACAAGAGAGAAGCGGGAAATTCCACTACTACGAAAAATTTCAAGAGGCTCAAGGAAAACGATGTATAAGGAAAATGGTGCAAGAATAATGCTGCTCATTGCTAGGATAAATTATGTTATTCTATTTGGGACCTCCATGCAGAGTTTCATTAAAAATAAATGGGTTAAAGGGCCTTAAACAGATCTCCCACGAAGTTGACTAGTTAAAAATCAGCTAAAGAGAAGAGCTGATGGAATAGAGAAGAACCCACTTCAGAATTGCGCAGTTCCTCCTTGAAGTCACTGGAAATAATCCATTAGAAATATATAACAGTATATAAGCATAAAATAAGACTTTATATGAGTTCCTTAAGAAGTACAGTAGATTGCATGAGGAAATAAGCAAGAAATCTTCAGAAATAGGAGCTGCAATACATCTAGAAAATGCAGATCTGAATAGACACCATCCCTCTAAGTGTGCTTCAGCAGTATGAAATTAAATTACAGAAATACAGCAGAAAAATGGCTGAAATATCATATCCATATCAGATCTGGAAACTACTCAGCCTTCTAATCAAGATCCCCTTGAGGGTTTTACAAATAATGCACTAGAAAGTGTAGATCTAACTTTTTATACACAGAACTGTAGAAAGCTTCAGTAATTTCTCAAGATGACTTTATTCATAATATACATCAGATAGGAACATAAGATATCAGCAAGCTACTTCATTAATCTTCAAGGTGAGAGGCAAGCCTCGATCACCAAAAACAAGTACAATAGCAGATCTAGAGAATAGTGAAGCAGTACATGAGAAATAACGCAGTAGACAAGGAGATTGCGTAGTAGCTAGGGCTGAATATTAAAATAGGTAGAATATACAGATATGAAATGAAAAGATAACATATATCCTCTTCCGGTTGGTCACAAGACACCCTCCCTGAGAGATATCCCTCAAAACTACTAGATCCTTGCAGATCTAGAATTTCTACTACTACATTTGCTGCAGCTGCAAAACCCTCACTGAGCCAACGCTGTCAATACAAGCATAGCTTGGACTCCAACCTAATAGTGGTCCAATATAGCTCACTTCCCTCCAAGATCTACTCAAACAAGGATATAGGATTCCTAAGCAGGATATCCTCTCTTTCTCTTGCTAAGCAACAAAGAGAAATGGAGTTGCCTTAGCAAGCTCTCAAAATGAAATACGATCAACAACCCCCTCATGAGCCTTCATCTTCCTTTTATAACATTGGAGTCTCTTGAAAATCCTTAAACCACTTTCATCCTTTGGTCCTTTTCGCATTTGGAAACCCCTTCTAGAACTGCGCAGTCCATCAAGGAGGTTCAATGAACCTAAACAGCGTTGTTGACTTGGTCAAACGGGATCTCCTTTGGTGGTCTTGGCCTTTTCACACCTGCAAGATTTATTATAATGGCCTAAATATGTCTCCTTTCACATAGGCACTGATTTATTCTTGATTTTCAAGAGGATTATACATCCTCCCTTACAATTTATTCATTAATCATGAAATACAAAATGAATATGGCAAAATTAATGTTCCAAATTAGCTGAAGCTAATTTTGGGACATTACAAGATCAAAGTGCTAAAGTGTCCATGAGTGAGGGTAATGAATTAATAGTTAAATCTGAAGCATATTTGCATGGTATGGTATATATTTGATTGGTAGATCTGAAATAATGATGCACCCATGAATACAATGATGGATCAGGATCATTAGACCTGAAATGACTATGTATTTTTCATGATATTTTCATGAGTTTTTATAGCTTTGGTCTCACACATGTTTGTTGTAGTGAAGGTTATGATTTGAGTATGTCTGAAGTTCTGAACTGTTGTGTGGTCATGAATTAGTTTCAAATATGTATGCGAGTTTGAGACATGGAAGGCGCTTATACATAAAGGCTTTGTTATGCGGAGTCATGTATGTATTCTGAAGTATGTTTGGATCTCTACACAGGTTGTGTTATGAAAAAGTGCGTATGTATGTCGAAAATCCTTATGGAAGACACATATGAAAGTAAGGTTTTTTTCTGATGAATATTTCAAATTAGTTTATATAGTATTGTTGTGTTTCTTTTGTCTATCAATGGTGTCTTGATATAGATCTGGGTTGTTTGAGTATTGATGATGTTGTTAGTTGTATGTGATTGAAAATAAATTACTGGTTGGTTGATTGTTGATTCAATTATTGATTTGGTTGATCCAATGTGAAAATTTGTCTTGAGGGTTGGAGCCTTCAGTGAGGGGGTCATGGCTCCCTTCCTGTGGATGCTAGTAAACAAGATCAGGGGGTCATAGCTCCTTTCCAGTGGGTGCTGGTAAATAGGATCATGGGGTCATAGCTCCCTTCTAGTGGGTGTTGGTTAACGATATCAGGAGGTTGGCGCTCCCTTCCAGTGGGTCATAGCGAATGAGTGAAGGTTGCAACCATATGCAAATGGGTGCATGTGTGCTGATGTGAGTCTCTGCCGGTACAATATTATAAGTAGTTTTCTCTACAATAAATATTAAAGTCAGAGACGAAAATAATTGTGGTTTTTTCCCACATTGGGTTTCCACCTTAAATCCTAGTGTTCATATGTGTTTCTTATGTGTGATGTTTTAATCTGTTATTACTGCACATGTTTACTACTTAATAAATGTCTGATGAGTTAATGATGCACTAGTCTAAGTGAAGTTACTGAAGATTTATCTGAATTATCAGTTTACTGGGAATAAACTATTTTCCTTAATGAAATTCATGTACATATGCTAATTGGCTTAAGTAAAGTCGCGTACAAAATTGATAAAGAAAAAGAATAATTATTGTGATTTTTAAAATACTGATTCACCCCCATTCTCAGTATTTTTCCCAATAGTTGGTATCAGAGCAGGTCCTTCAGAAGAATCTTGATGGCTTGAAGGAGATCCATCAAAATGGGAAGGAAGCAAAAGAAGAAGGCTATTCAAAGGAAGAATACAACTTATAAAACATGTGCAACAATAAATGAAGAAGGTAAAACAAGTATTGATTGTTGTCCTTGTGATCCACTTCCTTGTTCATGCAATATTGATGATCATGAATATGAAATTAAAGTAATGTTATGGATCTAGAAGCAGAAGTTTCAAAACTTAAAAATGAAATTGAATATCAAAAAATTCTATTTAATGAAAGGGAATGTATCTACAAAGATGTGATTACTATATTGAATAATCAGTTACAGGAAATAAACTCAATTGAGCAGATGAAAAAGGAAAAGGTAGACCAATGTCAAAGGATGTAGGATGAAGTAACTAATAATAGTGAATGACTTGACACAGAAATCATCTCTCTCAAATCAGATCTTGAAAAATCAAATAAGAGGAATGAAGAACGACATCAAACATTTGAAGACCAAGAAAATGGGATGAAAGTAGAAATTATCAAATTAATAGAGCAACTAGAAGAACGAAGAAGGGTTGAAGAAGGTATGAAGTAGTAGTACCAAGGAATAGAGGTTGAGGTAAGCATTTTGAAAGGTAGATTAGAAGAAAAGGATAAACATTTGAGATTTCAAGATAGTACTAAGATTTTGGATAATATCATTAGTAGTTAAAGGTATCCTTTTTTTAAATTTGGCCTTGGTTTTCATGAAAATATTAAAGGAGAATCTAGTTCGCAAGCCAATTCTAAATAGTCAAAGGATATCAATGAAAAACCTGATGTGTTTCAAGAGATAAAAAAGGCAACCCGATAAAGAACCAAGGATCATGAATCCTCAAAGGAAATAATTCGCCCCTAACTATAGAAGTATCAATCAATTCTATCCTATAATAAATAATTTTGAATGATTTATATGTCATAATTATGGACATGTTGTAGCTAATTGTAGAAGTAGATTGTTTCAGCCATAGAAAAATATACACTACACAGATAGATCATTTTACCCCAGGTACACAAGCTTCTTTAAGGGATATTTATTTCATGCAAAAATTTTGGTCTTAAAGTTTTTGATTACATGAGACAATCATATTATGATTCCTCTACTCCATTTTCTGGTCACATAAGATATTATGCTTGTAAAAAGTTTGGGCATGTAGAAAAATAATGCAGGAAAATATCAATGGATCACCAAAGGCAACATGGAAGAAAAACATATGATATCATGAGACCGAATAAAGATGGATCCAAAAACACTCCTAATAAAAGGCATAAAGAAGAAAAAAAAAGATGTGATCTTGCCATATGTGCATTTAAAAATGAGGATGAATGGTACAACGACAATGGATGTTCTCATCACATAATTGGTGATAAGAGTAAGATGGAATATCTCAAGATAAATCAAGATGGTAAAGTTATTATTTCAAATGATGCTCTAACAAACATTTTGGGAAAAGGTAGAGCTAGAATTAACAAAAATAGAAAGGAAGTCGATACTTTATTAGTTCAAGGCCAAAACAAAACATATTGCATGTATGCTAAATGGAATATAAAGGAAATTTAATTGTGTTCACATCAACCAAATGCAAGGTCATGGACGAAGAAACTGGAAAGGTCATATCAAGGGAATACACAAATGTGGATAAATTATATGTGTTTAAAGATATGAACTCTCGAAGACATAAGGATGATTCATACTTAGACTAAAAGAAGAAAGTGCCCATTGCAATCCATAATTCTTGAAAGAATATTGTTAACAATGACTGCAATATATGATGGTGGTTTGCTAATGATGGTTGTTTATATTTCTGACAGTCCATCTGATGTGTTAGAAAAAGACAGGTATCAATTGTACAAGCATGGGGGGAGCTGAAACTGTGATATTTTTAGTATTTCATTTTTTTGTACATGGGTTGCATGAACTATAGCCATGTATGTACGCGAGTTCCTTTACATACAGTCACGTATGTTTTTCTCTGATAGAAAAATAGTGGGACAAACTCTGTTATCACCTAATTTGGACCTCAAGCTGAAAAGGCAAGTCAAGGTAACATCTAAACCATGCTCAGCCTTGTAGCTAGCCCTACAAGGTGAGGAGAGGGCTCTCTCTGTGAAAATATATTCAACAAAATACAAGTATAAAGTGATTTTAGGCTAGGTATAATAATGGGAAAATGTTTTGATGAAATGAATGAATTTTTAGGGATGTATGGAACAAATGGGACAATTTGAAACTGGGGAATTAAATCAGGATACAGGTTATTTCATGGGGCAAGGTAGGCAGGAAATTTTAGCAATCAAGTTTAAATAATGATGGGATGGAAAGACTAGTGAGGAGCTGAAAAGGGCATGGGAGATGTATCCCTTTCAAACAGAAGAAAAACACAGAGTATTGAATAGTTTCCCAAGGCAGAGCATAAAAATGGATTCTACCTTTCTATCTTGAAAGAATTCAATAAGAAATGTTTATGAATGAATGATACACATAACAATTTACATATGAACACAAAGGAGAGAAAAAATGCTAAATTTCATACCACATGGATCCCACAAATCAGAGCTGCATCTGTTTATTAATTCCCTGTCCAAAACTGTTAAAATGGAGCAGAAAGCATTCTCCTTGATTTCCACACTATTCCCCTACTTACTGATTTTCAGACTGATTTACAAATGATTTACAATTACATTAAATAGATTGAAATGTGGGAACATAGATCCACAGAAAAAGGGAGCTGTTTTAACAGCTGAAGAGCTGAAATCTGAATATGGAAAAGAGAACCAACAATCTGCCCCTAAAAATAAGGAACAACAATACGTTTGACCACTTTGGCAGATTCACTGATACGCTAGATGAATGAAAAATAGGCAATCTGAAGAGTAGATCCCTATTTTCCTGCTGCTGTAGGAGTCTCTGTCTTATATTAGCTCTTGGACCTTTGACTTTTTCTTTCTATTATTTCTTTGAAGAAAATAGACTTTTAATAAAATGTCTTTGAAACTATGGAAATGAAATTATGCCTTTTAGTGATGGGAGAGACCCATTTCGAATGAGGAAGAGGGAAGGGAAAGGAGGTGGGGTCCAAAATCACAATCGCAATCGGAATCAATGGGTAGAGGCGATACAATATATAATAAAACATTTGAAAATACACATTGCGATGGTGTCATCGCAATTCAGATGGGAGGGTTGGATAATTTCGAAACAAAGCACAAAGGCTCTGATGCAAATGGAAAGGCCCGATGGGGTAATACAATAATAGAGCAAGGAAATCCCTTTGAAAACAAATGGAAATGATTTTTTCTCTTTATATAAAGGGAGAATGATTTTTTCATTGAAAGGGTGGAGGGCTTTTAAGGTGGGACCAGGGTGTAAATCACAATTGGAATCAGGGGATTGGGTAGGAGTATGTTAAAAACTTGCGATGTGATGGGGAATGGGATAGGTTTAGATCGGCGGGGGATTTTACAATGTAAAACTTTAAACTTTGTTATAAAGTTTAAGGGGTCATGAGGGGGAAGTGGTTTTATTACATCGCATATGTGTTTAAAAAGATTTTAATAATGTGATTTTTCCATCAGATGGGGGAAATAAGGATTTTATAAAGGAAAATATTAAAATTTAATAACATAAAGTTTAAGGGAAAGGTGGGAAAAAGGGGAAGGGTTATGGAATAGGGGAGTTTTATTCACTTAGGCATAAATTTCAATCCAAGAGTCAGTTTTGAGAGTGTAGTATACCATTGGAAAGCTCTTTCTGGAATCTTTCTGATGCACATACTTGGAACATGATTTGACACTGAAAATGTTGTGGAAAAATTCTCTGAAAGGTAGGGTGATGACTTTGTGGAGATATGTAAGGTCTTGCCTTACCTACCATAATTATTATAGAGAAATATTATATTAAATCAAAATGTGATATTTTTTTTTTTTTTTTTAATTTATTATTTTATTTATTTATTTATTTTTATATATAGAAGTTATTGGTGTCCTTTACACTACACCCTAAATTCTTCCAACTTATCTTCAAAGCTACAAAGTTCAAGGTTTATCAAGATCCAAAAAATACAACCATAATACTTGCTTCTCAAGACTAAAATCACCTTTAAAATATAAATTATTTAGTGGGATGAATAAATGTCAACCTTTATGAACCACAATTTACAATAAACTAATTGTTAATTCCGTTGTAATTAAATGTGTTCAAGAGTGACAAATAACATGCTTATGAGTTATTTTCTTAAAATGATAATTTAAATTATATAGAGTTGGCATCTCATAATTTAGGAATTCATATGTGAGCTGATATTGCAACAAATTACTTACTTCAATTTTGAATTTTCAGCAAGACCCTTTAACTCAATGAGTTATTATACTATAAATACCTTGATTGCAAATCTTAAATTAACTCAAGCCTTTTGTTTTATGGACAGTTCATAAACGTAATTAAATGCAACCATTGAACATTATGAAAACCAATTTACAAGCATGAAATGTACAACCATTGAGGCATTTCGTCAAACACTTACAGCCATTATCTCTTTAAGGTGTTTTCACAATAATTAGCTAACATGAATCCAAAGTTGCATGACTTCTTCTTCTTTTTTGTAAGTAGTGCCAATAATTGAACTTAAGATATTAGTAGACTATCAGCCATATTCATTGTTGAATCTATACCAATGAATATAAATATTTAGAAATTTCAAACATAGCTCACAATGTTGTAAGGTACATCCATTGAGGAATTTTGACAAATAGTTGGCACTGATAAAACAAGTGGTCATAAGGTGATTTAAATTTTCAAATTATTAACCATTTATACTTTAAAAACCATCTCCAAGTGGTTAGCCTATATTAGATTCATCACTATAAATTATGAGGCAGTTCCAATATAAAAAGAACCAAACAGCAAAACAAAACAACATGCGGTTCTACATGCAACAACAAATCTGCAAAACAGAGCAGATGTGGGAATCGATGTCCAAAACCTTTATTTTTGAAATCAAAGTTGGGGTGAAATGGTTTATTGGTACGGATACCCCCTGAAGTGGAGCTGAATCGCAACAGGGACGCCCAGAAATGTGATTCTTGAAAACAACAACTACCCAAGAATCCTATAATCTCATTTATGACTTCTATCAAACACATAGTATGAAAAATTATCTAGAGCTGTAAAAAGAGGAGGAGAACATAAATTAATCCATTAAAACATTTTCATCCAATTCATGACAGCCTACAAGATTCATCCATTAGGACTTTCTTTCAATCGATTCAACATTATACAAGAAAATACTTCAACAATCATTACGAAATTTCCTCATATTTGGTGTGCAACACTTCATATACATGTAAGTTTCATCAAACAACCAAACAAGCAAAATCTTATGAAATAAACTAAAAAAAATGCATAATATAATTTGACCCACATACCTGGCAGTGAATTTGTACAACTTCAAGAGGATGGATGTATGCTCCAGCTCCAATAAGAGTATGCTTCAATGCCCATATCCTTACCAACTCATCATGAACCACCCGGTTTTCCTCCCAACCATATCCAGGAAGAACTTCTCCCCCTGGAACCCCCGAGCTGCAAAGGCTCACAACCAGTACCACAATACAACAGTAGAGAGAGATATTCGAGGCAACTCAGGAAGATAGTTTTCACTTCCTCTAAATACCACTCATGTTTAACCTCAATAGACACTTAGTAGATTAGTAAGGAATCCAGATTTGTTTTGGAAGAAAATGGATGCTCTCCATATCTCTCACAACCTTCCTCAAGTCTCTTCCACTCTTGGCATCCCCCTCCCTCCCCCAAGTGAGAATACATGAGACTCATATATAGGAGGAGAAATCAATTCTTGTCATAAAGGAAGAGTGATATGAATGCATTGTATTTCATTTAGAGGAGTTTAACATGCCATTAAGGAGCGATATACATGACTTATTTAAGGAGAGTGTAACATATGCATTAAAGAGAGTGTAAGAGGAATATTTTATGACATATATTTAATGAGTGTAAGAGGAATATGCCATTCCTCGATGAGTGCATAAAAGAGAGTGCAATGTAATATTTAAAATAGAGAGAGTTACATAGAGCCATGATAGTCATGAAAGAGATAGGTGTGAATTGATTGAATGGATAAAGTTAATTTGTAATTCCTTTTTAATAAAATATCATAGTCTCATAAAAGATAATGATAATACTAATAATATTGAGGATTAAGTCAATATTGAACTATTAGGATTGATTAAAGATAAGTTAAGTTAATTTCCTTCAACTGAGCTTGATTACTAATTTATGCAAGGAGATTTACTATTTTTGGAAAGTCATGCTTGAGATGCTAGACATGAATTTCTATTTTTAGAAAGTCATTCCAAAATTGCCAGATTGAGATTTATCCATGAGTGGTATTTTTCTTTCGGAGAATAGGGATTCCGCACCCCTATTTCATGCATCTCCGTGCCTTAGTAGATTGAGGACTCCACGCCCTGATCTACTCCAAAGATCTAAGATTCCATAATTTGATATTTTTAAATATTTAGGACTCCACGCCCTAAATATACAAGACTCCACGTCTTTATATTTCTTGGATTTAGGACTCCATGCCCTAAATATACAAGACTCCACGTCTTTATATTTCTTGGATTAAGGACTCCACGCCCTAATTTCCATGCTTTCTCATCTACTGTGCTTTGAAACTCCATGTTTCTCCTTATGATACTGATTGTGAGCTTTTACCCATTTGATGGTTCGTTGGTAAGGCCTTGTTTGAAGACCTACATACATCACAACCTCATAGATCAAATGAATCATATGAATTTAAAAATGAAATTAACTTAACCACATTTTACCATGAATGGTGCATGACTTCCACAGTCATTTATACTTGAAGATGATATGGTCCCCTACCACATCCTGCTCATTACAATGTTAGACATATATATAATCATGCAAGTCATGTATCATCCATAAAACATAATTTAACCATTTTTTTTTTTTTTTTCACATAACCATGAGCATCCATGGGTCTATGTGTCTCAATCCAGGTTCTCCATCCATTTCATACACCTGATACACAAGTCAGATGAAAAAAGAGGGACATATGCATAGCATCATATAAAACACATAATCAAATATACCACACATAAGGAAAAATACAACTACATAAAACATTTTTCCCAAACCAAGGGTCAATATTCCACACATAAACCATGGATATAAAACATTGTTACCCAATATAGTGATCACTATGACATACATAAACATAAAGAGGAAATACAATCATATATATATATATATATATATAATGTTATTCCTCAATCTAGTGATCAATATTCCATATATATATAACTCATCAAAAATAACCCTTAATAGGAGTGACAAAATATACTAGGAAAAAAAAATAGGACACTACATACTCCTCCTCTTGGAGGAAACTTGGCTCGAAGTTTTATTAAACAAAAATGGAAACTCTAGACGCATAGAAGATGCATCTTCCCAAGTGGCGGAACTAGGACTGTATGGGTCCCATTGGACCTTTACTTGGTCCACCATATGACGTCTGAGCTGTCGAGTGCGATGGTCCAAAATGCAAATTGGCTCTGCCTTCAAAGTCCCCTCACCTGTTACCTGTAATTGATGCCAATCTAAAATGTGAGAAGGGTCATGAACATACTTACGCAACACTGAAATATGAAATACATCATGCATGCGATGAAGAACTGGCGGTAGAGCAAGACGATATGCCACAGGTCCTATCCTTTCGATGATCTCAAAAGGCCCAACAAAACGAGGAGAGAGCTTAGATCCTTTCCCAAATCTAATAGAGCTTTTCTGAGGTTTTACTCGAAGAAAAACAAATTCCCCCTCTTTAAAACTACGATCCAATCTATGCATATCAGCATAGCTCTTCTGTCTATCCTGTGCCTCCTTTAATCTTTGTCTTATACGACACACCTGTTCCTCCATTTCTTGAAGAATTTCAGGACCTACAGAGATTCTGTCCTCTAATCTATCCCAACTTAAAGGTGTTCTGCATGGTCTTCCATACAATAGCTCATAAGGGGCCATACCAAGAGATCGGTGATAACTGTTATTGTAAGCAAACTCCACAAGAGGAAGATAATCTTCCCACTTAGATTGTTGATCCATTACATACATTCTAAGCATGTCCTCCAACACTTGATTTACTCTTTCAGTTTGACCATCAGTTTCTGGATGATAAGCTGTACTGAAATTTAATTGTGTCTGAAGAGCTCCCTGGAAACTAGTCCAAAATCTTCCTGTGAATATAGAGCCCCTGTCTGAGATGATTTTCTTCGGAAAACCATGAAGTCTAACGATCTCCTTTATAAATACTTGTGCTATTTCAGCTGCTTTGTAAGTATCTCTAATAGGTATAAAATGGGCACTCTTAGTAAGCTTATCCACCACCACCAAAATGGAGTTGTGCCTTTTGGTTGTTTCAGGTAATTCAACAATAAATTGCATAGATATTTCTTCCCATTTGGACTCAGGAATGTTATGCGTCTGCAACAATCCTACTGGATGACCATGCTCTGCTTTAACTAGCTGACATTCCAAACACTTTTCCACAAAATTTGCTACATCCTTCTTCATGCCTGTCCAAAAGTAAATTTTCTTTAAATCAACATACATCTTTTGGACTCCCGGGTGAGCCATGCATACTGCACGGTGAGCTTATTGCAAAACGAACTCACGAAGCCCATCTTGATTTGGGACTATAATTCTTTGCATAAATCTCACCATTCCATCATCATCACAAGAATAGCCTTCTACCTTGCTTTTCTTAGCCTCCTCCCCACAAATAGAAACTTTAACCTCCTTATACCAATCATCTACATCTTATGCCCTCAATATGTGCTCCCGTAAATCAATCTTCAGTGGAATTACTAAAAATATGCATGGCCTTTGACTAAGTGCATCAGCTACTTTTTTCAATGTACCCTTGATGTAAGTTATGTCAAAATCATATTCACTTAGGAGTTCTGACCACCTTCTTTGTCTAGCATTAAGATCACTTTGATTAAATATATGTTGCAAACCTCTATGATCTATTTTCAATTCAAATTTCTTTCCCACCAAATAATGTCGCCAAAGTCGCAAGGCATGAACTATGGCTGCTAGTTCCATATCATGGGTTGCATATTTTTCTTCATGAAGCCTTACCTTCCTAGAGGCATATGCAATCACCCTACCCTCTTGTGATAAAATGGCACCCAATGCACCTTTTGACGCATATGTACATACTATAAATGGTCTATCCATATCTGGAACCTTCAGTATTGGAGATGTAGTCAAATATTGCTTGAGCTTGGAAAAATATTTCTCACACTCATCTCCCCACTTAAATCCCGCTACCTTCCGAAGCAATGAAGTGATTGGGCTGGCTATTTTTGAAAACCCTTCAAAAAATCTCTGATAGTATCCAACCATACCCATGAAACTACACACTTCATGTGCATTAGAGGGTGTTGGCCATCCTAAAATTGCATCGATCTTTGCTGGGTCAACTGAAATTCCTTCACTGGAGATAATGTGTCCAAGATAATGGATCTTTGATTGAAAAAAAGAGCATTTGGACATTTTTTCATAAATCTTATTTTCTCTTAAGCATTGCAATACCACTCTTAGGTGTTGTTCATGCTCTTTAGGGGAATTTTAATAGATTAGGATGTCATCAAGGAACACTTGTACAAATTTTTCCAAGTACTTCCAAAATACACCATTCATAAGACTCATAAAAACTCCTGGGGAATTAGATAACCCAAAGGGAAAAACCACGAACTCATAATGACCAAAATGAGTTCAAAAAGCAATTTTGGAAATATCCTCTTCTTTAACACTAAGCTAATGATTTCCTGATCGAAGATCGATCTTGGAGAATGCAGTGGCTCCCTTCATTTGATCAAATAGCTCATCAATGCGAGGCAAAGGATATTGATTTCGAATAGTTACTCAATTCAATTGCCTTTAATCAACACAGAGCCGAAGGGATCCATCCTTCTTCTTTACAAATGTCACAGGAGCTCCCCAAGGTGAAACACTAGGTCTAATCATACCCCGATCCAATAACTCTTGAAGTTGCACTTGAAACTCATGAAGTTCAACAATATACATTCGGTAGGGAGATTTGGATATAGTTTCAGTACCGGGCTTAATCTCAATGGATAAGTAAATCTCATGCTTTGGATTTAAACTAGGAAAATCCTCTGGAAATACATCAGAGAATTCTGAAAGGAAAGGATATTGTTCAAAGGACGAAATCTCTCCCTCATTTAAAGTCATTATAGCATACATTTGAAATTTTTTTCTAAGAATTCGCTTCATATGCAAGAATGAGATAAGTCTTAAGGAAACAGGTCTTCTTTTGCCATGGAGAACCCTAGTTTGACCCTCATCACTCAAAAACTGAAGGGTTTTGCTTCAACAATCAAGCACAGCCCAGCGGGATTCAAGGCAGTCCATCCCAATTATCACATCATAGTGACCAAGTGGTGTCACATAAAGATTCACATGTGTGACACACACTCCTAGGTCTAAAGGGCACTCTTTTACTAAGAATTCAACCTTTTGAGATCGTCCTAAGTCCATCTCAACGTAATCGAAATCATCTTTCTCTATTGCCACTAATTTACATTTCAATAAAGCATTAGGAGAAATAAAACTTTCATTTGCACCAGGATCAATCAAAATAGTAACATCCATACCATTTAGCTTACTATATGCTTCAAGTATAGTAGATTGATGCTCGACTTGGCGATTATGCAACACTGCATGAATCCTATGGGCCCTACCCATATCTCTAACAATGGCTTGTTCCTACTCTGATTTTTCTTTGGTCTTCTTTGGAGGGCAATCTATCTCATAATGAGGTCCTCCACAAGTCCAACATCCATTAGTGGGAGAAGCTTTGATAAATTTGACCCTTTTATTAGGTGTTTCTTGAGTGCGAGCACTACTTTGCTGAAGTTGTTCCCTTGATTTATTTACTTGGTTCTTAAAAGTATGATTATTTTGGAATCCGTGATGGTGTGAACCACCTGACTTATGTCTTACATATTGGCCTCCCCTTTGAGGATGTTTCCCATGGAATGATAGATTTGTGGTTTTATCCTCGCCTTTGATGCCCAACAATTCTTCCTCAGCTATAATTTCTTGTTGCACTACCTCATGCAATGTAGTAGGCCTCAAAATGCACACCTTCTCCTTTATAATAGGATTCAACCCATACAAAAGATTGTTTACCTTGAGGGATTCGGTATTTAGATGGGTGGCATATCTAAGAAATTCCATGGATCGTACCTCATACTCAAGGATTGTCTTAGTTCCTTGCTTAAGATCATGGAACTCATTCAACTTCCTCTCCAAGTATTCAAGAGAAAGGTACTTTTCTCGAAATTTCTCTTCAAATCATTCCCATGTAAAGGTAGACATGGAGTACCCCAATTGGGACTCTAAGTTCCTCCACCATAATAGTGCACTCTCCTTAAGTTGGTAAATAGCTAACTTTGATTTTTGGTTTCTAGAATAGTTCTGCAACTCAAGACATAGGCGCATGTTTTCCAACCAAGCTTCTGCTACCTCCCCTTTCGTGTTACCCTTAGAGATAGGAAGCTTAACTTTTTCCAACTCTCTATGTACATCTCCATTAGATGGTATTTCTTTCCTTTCTGCTTGAGATGAAGAACTAGGCACTGAAGGGTTTCCCCCAACCCTATTAATCAATACTTCAGTCATCTTTTGGAAAGATAACATCATATCCCTTACTTCCCTAATGGATATTTGTTCAGATTATTTGGCTTGGGCAGGTGGAGATGAGACTTCCTTCCTCCTCCTTTATGCTCTCTCCATGATTACTTAACCTGACCAAAAAAATATCAAATAAGTAAATAAAGTACTTAGCTTTGATTATTAGCAAGAAAGCCCTAGGTCCTAGAGTTTTGAACTTGGCTATGATACCATATGTAAGGTCCCACCTTACCTACCATAATTATTATAGAGAAATATTATATTAAATCAAAATGCAATATTTTTTTTTCTTTTATTTTATTATTATTATTATTGTTTTTTTATAGAAGTTATTGGTGTCCTTTACACTACACCCTAAATTATACCAACTTGTCTTCAAAGCTAAAAATTTCAAGGTTTATCAAGATCCAAAAAATACAACCACAATACTTGCTTCTCAAGACTAAAATCACCTTTAAAATATAAATTATTTAGTGGGATGAATAAATTTCAACCTTTATGAACCACAATTTACAATAAGCTAATTGTTAATTCCGTTGTAATTAAATGTGTTCAAGAGTGACTAATAACATGCTTATGAATTATTTTCTTAAAAGGATAATTTAAATTATATAGGGTTGGCATCCCATAATTATGAATTCATATGTGAGCTAATATTGCAACAAATTACTTACCGCAATTTTGACTTTTCAGCAATACCCTTTAACTCAATGGAGTTATTACACTAGAAATACCTTGATTGTAAATATTAAATTAACTTAAGCCTTTTTGTTTTATGGACAGTTCATAAACGTAATTAGATACAACCATTGAACATTATGAAAACCAATTTACAAGTATGAAATGTACAACCATTGAGTCATTTTTTCAAACACTTACAACCATTATCTCTTTAAGGTGTTTTCACAACAATTAGCTAACATGAATCCAAAGTTACATGACTTCATTTTTTTTTTTTTTGTAAGTAGTGTCAATAAACTTAAGATATTAGTAGACTATCAGCCATATTCATTGTTGAATCTATACCAATGAATATAAATATTTAGGAATTTCAAACATAGCTCACAATGTTGTAAGGTACAGCCATTGGGGAATTTTGACAAACAGTTGGCAATCATAAAACAAGTTGCCATAAGGTTATTTAAATTTTCAAATTATTAACCATTTATACTTTAAACACAATTTCCAAGTGGTTAGCCTATATTAGATTCATCAGTATAAATTATTAGGCAGATCCAATATAAAAAGAACCAAACAGGAAAACAAAACAACAGGCGGTTCTACATGCAACATCAAATCTGCAAAATAGAGCAGATTTGGGAATCAATTCCCGAAACCTTGATTTTTGAAATCAAATTTGGGGTGAACTGGCCAATTGGTACGGATACCCCCTGAAGTGGAGCTGAATCGCAACAGGGATGCCCAGGAATGTGATTCTTGAAAACAACAACAACCCAAGAATCCTACAACCTCATTTATGACTTCTATCAAACACATAGTATGAAAACTTATCTAGAGATGTAAAAAGAGGAGGAGAACAGAAATTAAGCCATTAGAACATTTTCCTCTAGTTCATGACAGCTTACAAGATTCATCCATTAGGACTTTCTTTCAATCAATTCATCGCTATACAAGAAAATACTTCTACAATCATTACGAAATTCCCTCACATTTGGTGTGCAACACTTCATATACATGTAAGTTTCAGCAAACAACCAAACAAGAAAAATCATATGAAATAAACTACAAAAATTCATAATATAATTTGACCAAGATACCTGACAATGAATTTGTACAACTCAAAGAGGATGTATGTATGCTCCAGCTCCAATAAGAGTATGCTCCAATGCCAATATCCTTACCAACTTATCATGAACCACCTGGTTTTCCTCCCAACCATATCCAGGAAGAACTTCTCCCCCTGGAACCCCTGAGCTGCAAAAGCTCACAACCAGTACCACAATACAACGATAGAGAGAGAGAGATGCAAGGAAACTCAGGAAGATAGTTTTCACTTCCTATAAATACCACACATGTTCAACCTCAATAGATACTTAGTAGATTAGTAAGGAATCCAGATTTGTTTTGGAAGAAATTGGATACTCTCCATATCTCTCACAACCTTCCTCAAGTCTCTTCCACTCTTGGTATCACCCTCCTCCCCCAAGTGAGAATACATGAGACTCATATATAGGAGGAGAAACCAATTCTTGTCATAAAGGAGGAGTAATATGCATGCATTGTATTCCACTTAGAGGAGTGTAACTTATGCCATTAAGGAGAGGTATGCATGCCTTATTTAAGGAGAGTGTAACATATGCATTGAAGAGAGTGTAAGAGGAATATTTTATGACATATCTTTAATGAGTGTAAGAGGAATATGCCATTCCTAGATGAGTGCATAAAAGAGAGTGCAATGTAATATTTAAAATAGAGAGAGTTACACAGAGCCATGATAGTCATGAAAGAGATAGGTGTGAATTGATTGAATGGATAAAATTAATTTGTAATTCCTTTTAAATAAAATATCATAGTCTCATAAAAGATATTGATAATACTAATAATATCGAGGATTAAGTCAATATTGAACTATTAGGATTGATTAAAGATAAGTTAAGTTAATTTCCTTCAACTGTGCTTGATTACTAATTTATGCAAGGAGATTTACTATTTTTGGAAAGTCATGCTTGAGATGCTAGACATGACTTTCTATTTTTAGAAAGTCATTCCAAAATTGTCAGATTGAGATTTATCCATGAGTGGTATTTTTCTTTCGGAGAATAGGGATTCCGCACCCCTATTTCATGCATCTCCATGCCTTAGTAGATTGAGGACTCCGCGCCATGATCTACTCCAAAGATCTAAGATTCCATAACTTGATCTTTTTAAATATTTAGGACTCCGCGCCCTAAATATACAAGACTCCACGTCTTTATATTTCTTGGATTTAGGACTCCACGCCCTAATTTCCATGCTTTCTCATCTACTGTGCTTTGAAACTCCACGTTTCTCCTTATGATACTGATTGTGAGCTTTTACCCATTTGATGGTTTGTTGGTAAGGCCTTGTTTGAAGACCTACATACATCACAATCTCATAGATCAAATGAATCATATGAATTTAATAATGAAATTAACTTAACCACATTTTACCATGAATGGTGCATGACTTCCACAGTCATTTGGGTTTTGAAGAAATGACTTCCGCAGTCATTTATCCTTGTTGGAAGATGATATGGTCCCCTACCACATCCTGCTCATTACAATGTTAGACATATATATAATCATGCAAGTCATGTATCATCCATAAAACATAATTTAACCATTTTTTTTATTTTTTTTTTCACATAACCATGAGCATCCATGGGTCTATGTGTCTCAATCCAGGTTCTCCATCCATGTCATACACCTGATACACAAGTCAGATGCAAAAAGAGGGACATATGCATAGCATCATATAAAACACATAATCAAATATACCACACATAAGGAAAATACAACTACATAAAACATTTTTCCCAAACCAAGGGTCAATCTTCCACACATAAACCATGGATATAAAACATTGTTACCCAATATAGTGATCACTATGAGATACATAAACATAAAGAGGAAATACAATCATATATATATATAATGTTATTCCTCAATCTAGTGATCAATATTCCATATATATATAACTCATCAAAAATAACCCTTAATAGGAGTGACAAAATATACTAGGAAAAAAAAATAGGACACTACAAGATAGCAGCTTTCTGAAATGTGACTTATTACATATGCTATCATAAAATTACATAATAAATGATAATAAAGGAAAAGTATCATGTTTTCACCTCAAAACATGGTTTTTAGGTGAAAATTACATCAAACTGAATAAAACATTTCTTTGATCTTCCCAAGTGCCGTGACTTTGAGTTTATTAACTTCCTCATGACCTTGCTAATATTTATTGACACTTGGCTCATTAATTTGATCATGGTGAGATCCTAGAACCTAATGAGACCCATCCTATGACCTACTGACATGACTCACAAAGTGAGAGTAACTCATGACTAAATACCATAGAGAGGAGAATCAGCAAGTTTCACATGAGGGAAAGACTGATGAAAAATCATTGCCGTTAATGAATCCATGACCTAGAAGAATGGTGAAAATTTATGGTATGGGACTCCTAATATGCAAATGAAAAAGATAAATTTTGATCACTGATGTCAGTATGACTAGACTGAAACTATCATTGGCTCCAATGGGGATGGTAGTTCCTTGGAGGTGCCAAGAACACCGTAGACCAAGTAGCCTTATCCATTGGGCATGGAGTCAAAAATACTGAAAACTGACACTATGAAGACTAAATCTGACTCAAGACTAAGACTGAAAACTGAAATAAAACCAAACCATACCCATATCATTCAATTTTAATAGCCTTCACCTCGGGCCCCAAACTTCAATGACTGTGTACTTGAACTCTGACCAGAAATATCATGGTATATACAATGATGGTGACATAGTTTCTGGTCCATTATCTTCAACAATGGTAGTGCTTTAAAAGCCTACCATTCATTACTCCTCCAGGGAAATCTTGGCCATCCATCTCTGAAGGTAAGAAAGCATTTTGTCCCCTGTATGCTGAAATCCTGTATGGTCCTTTCCACATGTTGTTGAACTTACCATGTTTCCCTTTGTCCTCATTTCTTGCATCCCATCTCAACACTACATCATCCAAATTAAACTTTTCCTCTCTGGTATTTTGGTCATAGATCTTTTTTATCTTCTCCTGCAACTGAATAGCGTTCTGTGACACTTCCTCTCTTATTTTCTAAAAGTGGATCATCTTATTGATCCTTCACTGATTATCATCGTCTTCACTGCCAACTTCTTGCAATAATCTCATGACTAGAACTGTAAGTGATGTAGGAAAAAAAACATCAATACCATAAACCAATTCAAAAGGTGAGATGCCTATGGATTTCTTGCTGCTAACTTTGTCTGCCCACAATCCGTTGATGAGCTTTCGATGCCAGTTTCTTTTATTTGCCTCCAACATTTTCTTGATTATATTTATCAAAGATTTATTCGATGATTCTATTGGGTCGTTGCCTTGTGGATAGTAAGTTGTTGAATGGCCAAGAACAATGTTATATTTGTCACAGAAATCCACCATATTTTTAGACTTGAACGCTGCTGCATTGTCTGTTATAATTTTTTAAGGGCAGCCAAAAAGAGATAAAATATTCGATTCTAGGAATTGAATAATTACCGTATCATTTTCCTACATTACTGGGATGGCCTCGATCCATTTAGTAAAGTAATTTGTACTTGTCAAGATCCATTGATGTTGTGCTGATGATGCGGGATGGATTTGTTCTATGAAATCGAGTGCCCACTACTGAAAGGGAGCATTTACTGAAACTGGTTTCAAAGGAAGAGGAAGCAATTTCTTCTTTCCTTGGAAAATTTGACATTCATGAAAACTCATCACCTTTTTATACAAATCTGAAAATAACGTGGGCCAATAATATCCTGCTCTCAACACTTTGTTAGTTGTAGTCTTCCAAAAAAAATGACCACCACAATCACCTTTGTGAAATTCATGCATTACCTTTTGAGCCTCTTCTTCAACCAAACAATTAAGCAAAATGCCTCCAGGATCTTTCCAATAAAGAGCACTGTTTAAAATACAATATTTAGCAGACTTAAGTTTCGATGATATACCTTTTCTTTTAGACATTCCTGGAGGTGGTGAAAGATTCTAAATAACATAAACAATATCTGAATACCATGGGGATTGTAGAAAAATATCTGAAATTGGAACAAGAAAACCTTCATCTTTCTCTTCTGACATTGTTGTTATAAGGTTTATATCCAGGACATGCAGATTTGTTTGGGCCATTAATTTCGCCAAGCCTTGCCCTTTGCTAAAATTTGTGGGTTTGATCTCCAAATCATACTCCAACATAGTTGCTATCCACTTACCTCTTCGACCTTCTGGATTAGTTTTCATTAGGACATCCTTTACTGCTGCATTACGAACATATGCTATAGTATGTGAATGCAGAATATAGACCATAAAATCCTTCAATGCCTTTATAAGAGCCAATGCTTGTTTCTCAATAATATTATACCTTAAAGAAGCATCTCTAATATTCCTACTGAAAAAGGCAATTGCCTTTTCAACCTGATCTCTCTTTTGCATCAAAACAATAGCCATAGTATGCTCTGATGCAAATGAAAAAATAATAAAATATTGATTATATTCAGGACTAATCAAGACTGGGGCATTGGACAAAACAAACTTTACCATATTAAATGATTTGATAGCTTCCTTACTCCATGTGACATTGTTATCCTTCTTTAACATGTTAGTCATTTCTCTTAGATGTTAAGCCAAATTGGGTATAAATCTATTGAAGAAGTTCATCTTACCATTGAATGCTTGAATATCCTTTTTGTTTCGTGGAAGATCTATGTGCTAAATTGCCTCCACTCTAGATGGATCAAAACAGATACCATATTTGGAGATGATATGCCCTAGCAGCTTGCCTTCATCCATGGAAAAGAGACTCTTCTTTGGATTAAGATAAATCCCAAGATTTCTGCATCACTGAAACACGACCCTCAAATGGTACAAATGCTCATCATCATAACTAGAAAATACTATCAGATCATCCAAATGAACAACAATAAAAACATCTTTTTCATTGGAAAAATCAATGTCCATTGCTCGCTGGAAAGTGGCTCCAAAGTTCTTCAATCCAAATGGCATTTTGGCATACTGGAAGGTTCCCCAGGGTGTTGTGAAGGCAGTTTTGTCTTGGTCTTTCTCATGCACCAAGATCTGGTTGTAGCCTGAGTAGCCATCGAGTAGTGACATCCTAGATGCTCCAACTACTCTCTGCAAAATATGGTCCATCTTCGGAAGTGGATAATTATCCTTTAAGGATGCTTTATTCAGATTCTGAAAATCTATGCACAACCTTATTTCTCCTGTCTTTTTATGTATTGGGACCAAATTTGAAATCCAGTCAGAAAATCTAATAGGAACAATGATACCAACTTTATACAATCTATTTACCTCTTTTTCAATGGATGGCAGCAGCTTTGGGTTGATTCCTCTCAGCTTCTGTCTAAATGGATTTTGATCCGGCTTGATGGGAATAGTATGCTGAATTATGTTTTTTTCATACACTTTCAAATATAAATAATCCCATGCAAACAAATCAGAAAATTCAGAAAGAAATATAACATAATTTTCATTTACCTCAGGGAACAAAGATTTTGATAATTTCACAAACTTGGGCTTGTCAGCTATTCCAAGATTCACATCTTCAAATCCTTTCTCAATAGGCACCAAGCTTGGTTTCTTAGCAACATCATCTTGATCGAAAAGCTCCTCTAAAGGTATGATACTTATAGGAATTACATTGTCTTTCAGCTGCAATATGTCCATCTGGTTTGCTTCCATTTCTTGATCATCGAGCTCATAGTCACCTTCTATTGGAGTATCTTTGAATTTTCCATCACTCTGCAAAAAATCGTTGATCTCATTGTCATCCCAAAACACTTTCCAATACCTTAAATTGTCAGGAACAATAGGCCTATGTTTGACATAAATTTCAAAATTGTTGTTGGAGTTCGTCGGAATCTTCAAGTTGCTTGCTATAGTGGCAAGAGAATCAACAATAATGTTTTGCATTTTGGATACTGCTATCAAATTGTACTCAGGAAATGTCTTCAAGATGTCGAGGACTACATTCCTATATGCCCTCAATCACCAATGTTTAGCTTGGTACTCTCCTTTAACTTGTTTGATTATTAGCTCTGAATCTCCATATACAGAAATTCTCTTTGCATTTAAACTCTTCAAAATTTTCAGACCTGCAATCAAAGCTTCATACTCCGCTTCATTGTTAGAGCAGTCAAAAGCCAACTTATAAGAACATACTTTAACATTACTAGGAACCTTTTCAGGCTGGAAAACAGGGCTCCGAATCCATATTCCTATACCAGCTCCATCCTTACCAACAGCTTCATAGAAATCCATGCTCCAAAGGCCTTCTTCTTCTTCTTGTAGATGTTGAAATTTTTCTTCTTTCTCTTCTTTACCTTGACTGATTTCTACATCTTTCTACTATTCACTGTCTTTTTTCTACTGGCAGGCAGGAGGCTCAGAAGTGCTTTCTGCTTTATTTTTTTCCTATTTGAGGACTTCCCTAAAATTCTCTGAAATTTTAGGTATCTCATATACTTGTACCAACTAAACATTTTCATCATTCAAACCACCATCTGAATATAATACAAAATACTCTAAATCTGTGTGGACAGCATTAATGGGATGATTTACTGGCTTATCTTTGCTAGTAATCATATATTTCATTTTCTTCTCCCTATATATATTTCTCAATTGGCCAAACATGGGAATGGTGGCATAAGAGAATTCAAGCTGCATGGTTCCTTTAAGTTTCACACCTCAAGACCTAGATAGGAGCATTCCAAACCGTGGTGGGACATCGGCAACCACTACATCCATCAAAACATTCTTGGCTAGGATTTGATCTAAAGACACTACCATGTCTTTGATAAGACCAATACAATGGACCCTGCCTGAGTCAAAAGAATACAAATCATGATATTTACGAGTAATATCAAGTCCTAACTTCTTCATGATGGCTTTGGGCATCAATTTATGTGAGGCTTTGGAGTCCAACATAGCATTATGCAAGATGAACTCATGTAATCTAAGACTCAGGTAAAAGGGAGGGACTTCAATTTCTTTAGATTGATCTTCTGTGGCTGGACCGAAGATGAGTTTAGGGTAATCATCCTCAACATTAACCATATCAGAAACAGAGTCTATTCGCAAAATTCTAGAAACCTGATTTTTATAAGTGCTATTTTTTACCAACTCAGTCAAGGGCATGGAAACTTTTAGCTTAGAAATTTCATTTTCTAAATTAAAAGAAGGAGCTTTTTATACCTCTTTAATGGGAGGGTATTTCTTTTCTTCTTGCTCCTTTTCTACGCTCTACTGGTTCTTTTCAATTTCAGTGTTAATTGTTGAAGATGTTTTGCCGGAGGAAGGATCAGTGGGCTCTTTCCCTTTCTTCTGCGTATTTGAATTATCGTTTTTCGATTGAAGCTCTTTTCTATTTTGAATGGCACTAATCAAAACATCTTTGTTTCTCAGAGAATACTGATTTTTTTGAGCTGATAAAGCATTCATGTACCCTCTTTGGAAATCATCAGACTCTTCTTCTAACACTGTATCATTAGAAAAAATAAAATCTTCGTTTTTTTGAATGTATGCAGTCGCTGTGTATTCTTCATCTTCAATGAGAAAAATTGGCGCACCATCAGCGGTGAAGAAGTGGTTGGATTGAATTACGGGGTCATCATCTGTGTCTATTGCTTGAACATAATTCTGCTGCAATGGAGTTTTTATTTTTTGTTGTGGTGTTTCTTGGTCCTGTGCTCTCTATTCTCTCTGCTTAATTCTGAATTGCGGCTACTATCCTCTGAAATTTGGATTCCTGATTTTTGGTTCAGGCATATCTGAAATGGTTAATCGATCAACCATATTTTTGAATGTTTGGATCAAAGTTTCCATATTTCTATCTAAAGGAGACACTTCTTCTTTCATAGTGGCTCTTTTTTCAGCTCTAGTATGTGCTCTTTTAGCCAGCAGATTTGCTTCAACGCTCACAACTATCTTCTACATGTCTTCAAGCGTGGTAGGGTATCTTTCTCGCAGCTGATGTGCCATATCAGCATCGAAACCATCTGGAAACTTAAGAAAGGCTAATCCCACAGGAGGTTTCAGGTTAGCCGGAATAGCATTGTATACTGCATTAAATATTAGACAATAATCTTGTACAGTTTCCCCCACATTTCATTTAATATTTTCATACTCAGAAAAAATTTGGAGTGGGTTTTTCTTTACCTCCCACCAGTCTAAGAAATGTGTGTGTAACTCCTGCAAAGTGAAGATAGATCCTGCTGGTAAGGATCTAAACCACTTTCTAACTTCACCTCCAAAGCTTTGGACAAACAACCTCGTAGTTACATTCTCTGCCTCTACCTCATGAAGATCAAAAAAGTCATTCATCTTATCAACATACTGCTAGGATGTAATGCTTTGAGTGGCATAAAAGATAGGAATTTTAATTTGATAATCAACAGGCATATCATTTAGAACCTGAGGTAAAACCAGGGGTGCATACCGGGTAGCCATGACTCTAGGTGGATTTACAATAGTGTTTGTAGTATGAGGATTCAAGGGAGGTGTTGATGGAGGAGATGATAACTGAGAATTGACTACTGATGAATTAGGAGGAAGGAATGTTGTTCCTAATGAATCTAAAGGCTCAGGGATATTAGTTATAGTGATAGATGACTGAGGGGATTTCAAAATATAATTATCAATTGAAGTATTTTCCCTTTGAACTTAAATATCTACAAGGAATTCTAGATCTAAAACTGTGCCATCAAGTGTAGTTTAAGACTTATTTATAAACAAAGAAAGCTCAAAACTCTCATCAAAAGAAATATCTTCTACAAAGGACCACTCACTGGGCAAAGTATGCGATCTGAAGATAGGTCTAGGAATGAGTGATCCTTCTTGTCTTTTGACAATTCTTGGAATCAGATTAGGGTTCTCAAACACAGGGGGAGGATTTGGATCTAGATTAGCCCTTGTGTATCTTCTTGAAGCAAGTGTGGTAAAATTTCTACTGTACAAAATTTTATTTCAGCCTAGCAAGCTTTGAACATCATCTTCCAAAGTCCAGGAATGTACACGAAAAAAATTACTGGGGTGATCTATCTTTATGCTCTGATACTAGAAATATATTATGACTATGGATCTTTGAAATAAGTGCTTGTAATTTTATTCCCTTCCAAAGTTCTTTAACGATGTTCGCATTGCAATAAGATTGAAAGCTCTCAAGAAAATATTTAAATTTTAATGTGATATAGGGGAGCACATTAAAAATACTTGAGCAAACCTTATCACTCTGGTCATAATATCAAAATGATATAACAAAGACCTGATTCTTTAAGAACCACCAACTTCGAACTTATATCATAAAACCCATTTATTCTACCAACACGACATACATTTCATTCAATGGGGGCCCACGCATCCATTATTCACCTTTTTATAAATTAAATAAACATTTAATAATGTAAAACTGTCAGATCATACCTTGATTTATTGCTCGCACACTTCACTGCGCGATTTCCATCACATCTAACGCTCTCCAGATCGGACGATCCTCGTCAATTTCACGTTTTTTCAAAGGCCGAAGTTTAACACATAAAAGTTGCACGATATGGGTGGTATTTGGGAGATGACATGCCCAAATATTACTGGATCACGTTTTTTTTGCGTGGTTTTGCTCCGGGCCAAAAGCGGCGCGACAAAGGTGGTATGGTTTCCCGAAACCCGCTTCTGGTAAATGAACAACACTTTAACTCAAGTTTTTCACTGTGGTTTGGCACTTAAATCCTTGCGTTAACTCAATGGCTGGGTCCCACTAATATTATTCCACCGGCAACAGAATAAAGCTTTTTTTACTTCAACAACAGGGATTTGTAAAGAATCATCACATTCTGTTTCAATATTATTTATTCACACAAGGCTTGACTATGACCTTCTTCAAAACATAATAACACATCAAAGTGCCGAGAATATGAGCTCAAAAATAGTCAGATCACTCTCCCCAGTGGAGTCGCCAGAAATGTTATCGCCTGATTTGGACCTCAAGCTGAAAAGGCAAGTCAGGGTAACATCTAAACCATGCTCAGCCTTGTAGCTAGCCCTACAAGGTTAGGAGAGGGCTCTCTCCGTGAAAATATATTCAAAAAATAAAAATATAAACTAATTTTAGGCTAGGTATAATAATGGGAAAATGTTTTAATGAAATGAATGAATTTTCAGGGATTTATGGAGCAAATGCGACAGTTTGAAACTGGGGAATTAAATCAGGATATAGGGTATTTCATGGGGCAAGGTAGGCAGGAAATTTTAGCAATCAAGTTTAGATAATGATGGGATGGAAAGACTGGTGAGGAGCTAAAAAGGGCATTGGAGATGGATCCCTTTCAAACAGAAGAAAAACATAGAGTATTGAATGGTTTCCCAAGGCAGAGCATAAAAATGGATTCTACCTTTCTATCTTGAAAGCATTCAACAAGAAATGTTTATGAATGAATGATACATATAACAATTTACATATGAACACAAAGGAGAGAACAAATGCTAAATTTCATACCACATGGATCCCACAAATCAGAGCTGCATCTCTTTATTAATTCCCTGTCCAAAACTATTACAATGGAGCACAGAGCGTTCTCCTTGATTTCCACACTATTCCCCTACTTACTGATTTTCAGACTGATTTACAAATGATTTAAAATTAAATTAAATAGACTGAAATGTGGGAAAATAGATCCACATAAAAAGGGATCTGTTTTAACAGCTAAAGAGCTGAAATCTGAATATGGAAAAGAGAACAAAAAATCTACCCCTAAAAATAAGGAACAACAATAAGTTTGACCACTTTGGCAGATTCACTGATACTTTGGATGAATGAAAAATAGGCAATCTGAAGAGCAGATCCCTATTTTCCTGCTGCTATAGGAGTCTCTATCTTATATTAGCTCTCGGCACTTTGACTATTTCTTTCTATTATTTCTTTGAAGAAAACAGAATTTTAATAAAATGTCTTTGAAACCCTGGAAATGAAATTATGCCTTTCAGTGATGGGAAAAACCCATTTCTAATGAGGAAGAGGGAAGGGAAAGGAAGTGGGGTCCAAAATCGCAATGGAAATCAGAATCAATGGGCAGAGAGGATACAATATATAATAAAACATTTGAAAATACACGTTGTGATGGTGTCATTGCAATTGGGATCGGAGGGTTGATTACTTTCAAAACAAAGCACAAAGGCTCTGATGCGATTGGAAAGGCCCGATAGGGTAATACAATAATAGAGCAAGCAAATCCCTTTGAAAAAAAACGAAAATTATTTTTTCACTTTATATAAAGGGAGAATGATTTTTTCATTGAAAGGGCGAAGGGCTTTTAAGGTGGGACTAGGGTATAAATCGCAATTATAATCGGGGGATTGGGGTAGGAGTATGTTAAAAACTTGCAATGCGATGGGGAATGGGATAGGTTTGGATCAGTCGGGGATTTTACAATGTAAAACATTAAAATTTGTTATAAAGTTTAAGGGGTCATGAGGGGGAAGTGGTTTTATGACATCGCATATGTGTTTAAAAATATTTTAATAATGAAAATTTTCCATCAGATAGGGGAAATAACGGTTTTGTAAAGGAAAATATTAAACTTTAATAACATAAAGTTTAAGGGAAAGGTGGGAAAAAGGGGAAGGGTTAGGGTATAGGGGAGCTTTATTCACTTAGGCATAAATTTCAATATCGGAGTCAGTTTTGAGAGTGTAGTATATCGTTGGAAAGCTCTTTCCAGGCTCTTTCTGATGGAAATACTTGGAACATGACACTGAAAATGTTGTGGAAAACTTCTCTGAAAGGTAGGGTGATGACTTTGTGGAGATAACCGCTGTCTGAAATGTGACTTATTACATAAGTTGTCATGAAATTACATAATAAATGATAATAAAGGAAAAGTATCATGTTTTCACCTCAAAACATGGTTTTCAGGTGAAAATTACATCAAATTGAATAAACAATTTCTTTGATCTTCCCAGGTGTTGTGACTTTGAGTTTATTAACTTCCTCATGACCTTGCTGATATTTATTGACACTTGGCTCATTAATTTGATCATGGTGAGATCCTAGAACCAAATGAGACCCATCCTATGACCTATTGACATGAATCACAAAGTGAGAGTAACTCATGACTAAAGACCATAGAGAGGAGAATCAGCAAGTTTCACATGAGGGAAAGACTGATGAAAAATCACTGCCGTCAATGAATCCATGACCTAGCGGAATGGTGAAAATTTATGGTATGGGACTCCTAATATGCAAATGCAAAAGAGAAATTTTATCACTGATGGCAGTATGACTAGACTGGCATTAACAGACTCAAGGACAATCTCTGATATGCTTCTGGTAGTTATGATTTGATTTTGTTAGTATGATTTTTATGGTTACAATATACTGATGTGGCATTGATTTATGATTTTGAAATTTATAATTATTTGATTTATGAATTTTCTTTAATGAATGAGTTGATGTGGTCAAAATTGATAGTAAATAGGTAGCACAGGTTTAGGTTGAGCATTAGCCTTGCTAGTTATAATGCATTCTTGGCATTATGTTTTCTTAAGATTCTTCTAAATATGCTTATGTCTTTGATCGATGATGCATATATGAATACCTTCCTATTTTTACATGATGATGATGATGATGTTTCCATGGATGATGCTTCATTGCCTTATTTTATGTCATGTTGATCTCTCACTATTGAGGTTTGTTAGTTTTGGTTATAAATATCAATTGATGTAAAGGTCATGTGGAGACCTATGATGTAATAATTGTCATATTTAGTCATTTATGGACTTATGAGGTAATATCAAATATCTAATCTCACTTGGTTGGGTGATTAAGTCATATATGTAAACGCTGGCTGGGTGATAAATGTAAGTATGAGTCCTTAGTGATAGGAAAGTTCATACTCAGTTGAGCCTTAGAGTCATGTAATTTATTGAAAATCTTTCTAAAGATTTAGCAAGTGCTCAGGGGGATCATGTTCAATATATTACAAATAAGATATAAAGTGATCATGTATTTACAATGAAAGAAAATCCTTGTTTCAACATTGGTACACACTTTTCCCTTGATGTTAAAGGGGGAGAGTATCTTGGTGTTTTAATAATTATTATGTTGATGTGTCTAACACATATCTACTTATTGTGTTGATCAAACACACACATGGTTTCCATCAAGTAAAAAGGGGGATATTGTTGGCATTATGATGTATTTATTATCCTTTGTGGAAACCCACTTGTAACAGAACAAGTATATGGTAAACGAATGAGTTCACAAATCAGTTCAGAGGTGACAAAGTGATGGAAGAAAATGACAGAATGATGAGATAGAGGTTTTAGGTCAGAATAATAATGAAGGCAAAGTTTGAATAATTATACACAGTTTTGATGAAGTGAATTCATGTACACAAAGAATTATACGCAGGTTTGATGAAGCGAAGTAATGTATACACATGTTAGGTGAAGCAAAGTCGCATACACACGCGGGTATGAAGAAGAAAAGTCACGTACATGTTGGCACAATATTTTATTAATAAAAAGGGTATTTACCATGGTATTACCCCACAATATTGAGCGTAGTAATGAATATTTGATCTCGTTTGATCTCGTCAAATATTACCACCAACACTAGTGTGGTCTTGGCTCATAGTATTAGCTAATTCTCAAACTATATAAAGAGGTGAAGATCAAAATGCTGAAGTGTGCATATGTGAGGGTAATGAATGAATACTTCAATATTAAGTATATTTGCATGGTCTGGGCTATATTTTATTGGTATATATGAAATAATGATGCACCTATGAATAAAATGATGGATCAGGATCATTAGACCTGAAAAGACTATGTATTTGCATGATCTGTTTCTGAGTTGTTTGTATCTATGGTGTTGGGCTAGAATTGTGAATTACGGATAAATCACGCTTCCCTAGACAGGTGCTAGTCTAGAACAACAGGTGAAAGACTATAAAACTATTTCTCCTAACTTAGAACAGATACACAGAGAGGATTGGAGGCTTACTTGTTCAGTCACTTCCAAATGGCTCCTTCTGTCGCTTCCGTTGCAGCTTCAAATTCAAGCAGTTTGTGAGCTGAATGCTTCATGCAAGAAAGAACAATGAAACAATAGAAGATGAAATAATATAGATATCTATTCAATATAGTTAGCTAAATTAGTCAAACATAAACCATATACATCAACTAAGATCTTGCAATATGGAAAAGCAGAGCCAATATAGATGCATACAGGGAAAAATAAGCAGTACACTTTCTTGATGATAGAAGGAGAGGTTACAACCTAGTGACTGATTTGAAGTGACCTTCCAACAAATTTCCCAAGCCTCATCACAGTATAAATCTCTCTAGCAATAGCTTCATAAATATAGCTATCAATTGAAAATCCTCCAGCATTTGTCTTCTCAAATTCTTCCTCCTCAAGCACTTAGATCTGTGCTCAATTTATAGATTAACTATAGGTCATTTTGCAATCAATAAATTTCCAAAAATAGGCAAGACATGTTTCCAGTCATGTAGATGTAAAATGGACACTTGGATCCCAAACTTGACACATGTGAACTCTTCTAGAAGGCACTGGCCAAGTGGAGATTCCGGAACAATGAGAATTTCACTCCCAATGTAACCAATGCACTTGTGAATGTTGGGAAGTGATTTTCAGAGCAGCCTTGCATGGGGCTACCTGCATATGCAACACACTTAGGCCCCTTAGAGCCTGCATTGGTGAGCTCTCATATGCTATATAATAAGCTTCAAACCATGGAAACCTTTTCTTGATGAAAGTCTTGCTTGATTTGTCTTGTTTCTTGTCTTAGGGTATGTAGCAACTGAAATGATAGGGAATGATATACCCTTGATCATTGGTCCTAGAGATGATGTCCAGTTAACCAGGACATTGGGAATGGTGCCCAAATTGACCTATAACAATTTCCCCCTAAAGCATGAGATCCAAATAATAATAACATTTGATTGACATTATTTACACTGTGATGAGTCTGGAAATGAAGCACAGTGGTCACCTGCATCAATATTACAATACATTACATCATGATATATCCTATTTTGATCATAATTGCTGAGGGTAGGCATTCCCATATTCAGCACATAAAACAATTTAATAACATGTACATAATTCAAAAATTCATCTACATTGGAATGTTGCCCAGATGTAGACATGCCTACAGATATAGGCCCGTGTTTTGATGAAAATCTGTATGTAAAGTCACCATACAGATGATGTGTACAACAATCCTAAAATCGCAGCCCAGATGGATGAAACTAGATCCGGGGTCTTCTTATCTTGTTCACTCGATCATTCAGGTATAAGTCTAGCCATGCGAATATATGATTTGTCGTCGAACATGTAAAGACATCGTTTGATTACCAGCTAATGATGTGAGCTATTAACAAACATGAGAGAACCACCATTAATTTCAATGGCCCTCAAGGTACTGCAGTACATTTTGTAAGGCGTGAATAGACGATTTGATGTTGAATGCCAAATAAAATCTTTCAGTCAAAGGTTTGGAAGCGGGGATCTTGTCGATGCTGTAACAAGCCTCATGGTACTAGAATTTGATGTTTCTAAGTGAACTTCCTGGATATTGATTTGGTGTTAACAGGAAGTCACCTTATTGCAAAACAGGATTTACTGATTTCAAAGACAAGGGTATGACTTGATATAGCAATTTTTAGGGATGACGATCATGAAAATGAAGGTTTACGATTATTGCAGAAGGATGAGTTTTTAATCACTCGATGACTTCTCTTGAACATATCGGCAACACTATGATGAGCTGGCAACATTGACCCAAAACCGAAGTGAAGGTATGATGAACCATAGGTGTGAATGAACCGTCAAGATGATTACCCAACCCAAACAGTCACGGACATGGAGTGAAATAAGTTTCATGTTCAAGAGCAGCTTGCTACCAAAAAGAAACTTTGCTTACTTTTCCCAAATTTTCCCCAGTCATTTGTCGACCAGTACCTCTTTATTTTTTAACAAGCTTGAGGAGGATAACATTTTCTTGATCTATAATTTAGCCCTTCGAGCGAATAATGTATTGCTATTTAATAATTTAACGAGTCTAGTGATGAATGAAACTCGATTCTTTCCATGATCGACAAGCCCATCGCTATTTTATGTTTTAACGAGCTTAACGATAGTGATAGCCCGGTCCTTTTTCATATTTAGAGAGTCTAAAAAAAAGGAAGAAAGAGAACTCCATAAGTAATTTTTCATAAATTTGTCACTCAGATCCGAAAATGTGTAAAATAATATCAAAGAGCAACTCTTTGGTCATGTTTAACCAAGGTATTCCTTTTTCGTAAATAATCTATCTCAGTCCGGAAAAGGGTTAAACTTATACTGAGTAGATATCAATTCATTTACTTTAACGAGCTTGAAAAGACAAGTGCTTGGCAGTATTTTCACATTATCAGAGTCTGAAAAGAGCTGAAAGAACACTCCAGGGGTTCCCTTTTCGTTGTTATTGAAGCTCAAAAAAGAGATAAAAATGCGCTTAAAATCCTTTTTCATTTTTAACAAAGCTCGAAAATTTAGGACAAAAAGTATGCTTTGTGGTCAAGTCATTCTTTGAATAAATCTGCACGATTAATTTGTTCATCAGTTGTATTTCATGTTCAAAACAACATCAAATGGATTAAAAATACTTGTTTCATGATAAAAAAATAATAAAACTACAACCATAGAAATAAATTTAACTTGCAAACAATTAAGTGACTGCAAAAAGTAGTTTCACTATTCATTTTTACCATTCCATAGTTACCATTTTCATTTTGGAGTTCTGAACCTGATTTTACCCTTGAACTTTAGTCATTGATTGTGGCCATTTCTGTGGATGTATTTTGTTGCCATTTGATCCAGGTTAGTGCCATGAACCTCCTCTTCCTTTTAGTATTCATTTCATTTCCATTCTTTGCAAATTTTTAGGGTTTTGAGGCCCCTAGTGTAAATTCTGCCCAAAATGAGGGAAATGCACCCCTGAATATCGAAACCTGCATTGCATAGCAGGTAAAGTGAAGGGTACTTGTATGTGTAATGCACTATCTTAGCCTATGGAGTGCATTGGGTGCAGTTCAAGTTTTTGGTTTTCATGCTATGCTCAAAATTTGCCTATTTTTTTGCAATGAATGGAATCTAATGGATCTTATGGTTGTATTTCAGGTTTCCATCAGATTATAATGATTATTACATGGAGGGAAAGACAACATAGAGAAAAATATATGATTTCCTTGAATAATCCTGGTACTGTAAGAGCCCTAACAGATTGTGGACTACTTAAGTACTTCAAATTGTTGGGAATGAGGGAACAAATATAACTCTTGGAGTTCTTAGTTTGAGCATGGGATCCAGTGATAGAGGCATTTCACATTCATTAGGGGAATTTTGAGGTCTAAAATGGGCCTCCTAAGGAAATTATAAAATAATAGTGGAAAAAATCAAAGAAGATTTGATGACATCAAATTTTAGAGGGAAAAATGAAAAAACTACTTTTTCAACTCATATTTTCAACTTATCTCCCAAATTGTTTACTCAAATTTCAAGAGGGAGTACTCATTGGATGCAAAATTTAATTCCTCATCCAAGGATTACCCATGTTGCATACTTTCGATGGGTCCTACTACACGAAAAATGAGAAATACATAAAAAAAAACATGATTACAATCACGTTTTTTTATGTATTTCTCATTTTTAGTGTAGTAGAGTTCATCAAAAGTATGCAACATGGGTATTCTTTGGATGAGGAATTAAATTTTGCATCCAACGAGTACTCCCACTCGAAATTTGAGTAAACAATTTAGGAGATAAGTTGAAAACACGAGTTGAAAAAGTAGTTTTGTTATTTTATTATTTTTTAATATCTTTACCCTTTTATTTAAAAAATGGTAAATCATCCCCCATGGTTGACATCATCATCTTGAATCTTATTGGTTGTTATAAATTTTATTTTTGTTGTACATTTTTCTTAGGAGGCCCATTTTAGACCTCAAAATTCCCCTAATGAAGAAAAAAGTGGTTCCCTTAATAGTTGAGGACGTGTATTTTCTCATAGGTTTGTCGAGGAGAGGTTTGCCCATTTCTCTCACAGGGTATACCGTTGGAGGAGAGACAACGAGGGATTATGTTATGTAGTATTTCTGTCCAGGGGCAAAACCTAGCAAATATGGAAAAATAAACATCCGGGATGTCAGGGATTTGCCTTTGAGAACCATCCTTTTCAGGATTGCTAGACTTGCTGGCACCGTTACACTACATGTAGCAAACAGATCGTATATGCAGTATGTGCTAGAGTTCTTAGAGGCAACAGTCTTCAACTGGTCTGAAGCTGTTCTATCTCAGATAAAGGAACAACTGAATAAAGCAAAGGGAGGAAGGAAGAAAAATTTCATTTATGGTTCAATCCTTATCTCCTTCGGTTTGGAATGGATTCCACAGATGCAGCCATAACATGTAACATTGGATAAATCTAGTCCTAGAGATCCTCGAATTTAGAGATGGGTAGAACTCATGGGTCGACATGTAGGCCAATCGAACGTTGTGTTCTCTACTGCATTCTTTGCCTGGTTCTGGCGACAGATCATCGCCATCGATGAGTATGCATACACAGGCGTCAACTTCCGAGGACATCCAGATCTAGTATTACTAGAAGGCGCTCAGTGGGGTGCAATAGGTAAGAATGATTTAACCAAGTTTTTTTATTTTTCTAAGTTTTATACAATTTTTTTGTGTTTTGATTTCTTTCCAAGACTAAACTAAATTTTTGATGTAATACAGATATTGGTTGTGTTCAACTAGTAGAGGAACCAGAGCATGAAGCAGATGTGCCAACAGAGAGGGTTGTTGGGAGAGCAGTCCTTTAGGACCTTCATATGGCTGAGACTCTAGCTAAGCTTCAGCAGCACATAGAGGGGTTGACCTTCAGGATCTCGGATTGCTGGATCGAAGAGCTTCCCATCCGACTGCAGCGACAAACTATTGGGGTTCCTAACCATTGGATGTGGTCACTTCGTAGGATTTCTAGATCTATAGCATGTTACCATGAGCACCACTAGTTTACTTGTGACTTTATGCATACATGTTGAGGTCAGATGACCAATGTGTCTTGGGCACAAATTTTGTAAAAACCTATAACTATCTATCTATATGATTTCAGTTTTTTTCCTATGATTAATGTGTAATCCTATTCAATGATTTGAATGTTTTCTCTACCTATGTTGCAAATGTCTATATAAAACTTGATTAGATAATGAATCAGTTAAAGTGTTCAAATTTTTGGAAATTTGTTGATATTGAATGAAATCAAAATGTCTCTCCAAAAGTCGAACTCTTAGGAACAATCTAAGAAGTGTTGGATTTCTAACAGTATAAATACTAGTAAGTTGTAATACCACAAGTTGTGAGTCTAACCTTATGACTATGCAGTTAATACCAAATGAAATGGCATCGGAGAGAAGTTCGATCAATGTGCTATACTCGGAAATATTATTCGTCGGTCTACCGATACAAATCCCTTGAAAACTCAGTAACTTTCCGTTCAGAGAAAAAATGGCCCACGCTGCAGAGGATAGATTCTGCATACTACGACTAGCACCATCAGCATATCCAACAAATGGTTTTGAATATTAAGTCATCTGCGATGAAATGTAAAGTGGATTACTAACGTCAAGAAAACTCTAGAAACAAATTAAGATAGTGAATGCAAATCAACAGAATATAAACAATATAATACAAACAATTACTACAATCATGATTAAGCATAGTAACGTTTCAAATACAACCCATTTCTAGGCTGTGCCAATGGAATCCCATCGTAATCAACTAACTCATAGGAACCCTTAGCAAGAACTCTTTTGACAATATAGGGGCCATGCCATAATGGTTCGAATTTCCCTGTACCTATTACATCAACTTATTGATCATAAAGAAGGAACAAGTTGCCCTCTGAGTAGATGTGAGGCTAGACATTTTTGTCGTATTTTGCCTTTATACATCTCTTATGCACTTCATTGGCCAATTTGGCTTCACGACGTGTTTCATCTAGATGGATGAGGTTAAGGAGACGCGCTTCTTCTTCTGAGGTGTCAGGTAACAAGTCTATCACGAGTTTTAATGATAATATTTCACATTGGATTGGTAAGATAGCTTCCAGACCATACACCAATTGAAAAGGAGTAAATCTGGTTGCGTTTCTTACCGAGGTTTGATATGCCCACAAACTGGAGTACAGGATCAAGTGCCAGTTCCTTTTATGGACTCCTATGATTCGTTGAAGCATTGGTTTAAGAATTTTGTTAATAGCCTCAACTTTTTCATTTGATTGTGGATATTAAGGAGTAGAATTATCATGGGACAATCCTAACTTGGCATTCAATTCAAACATCATATGGTTGCAAAAATGCTTCCCATGATCCGTAACTATAACTTGTGGGACCCCAAACCATGCAATAATGTGATTAAAGAAAAACAATGCAGTTGTTTCTCATGTGTTATTAAATGTAGGCATTGCTTTGGCCCATTTGGTAAAATAGTCGACTGTCACAATAATATAACCATGCCCCCCAGAAGAAGCAGGGTTCCAAGTCATGAAGTCAATATCCCATTTCACAAATGGTCCAGCAGAGACAACAGGAAGCATTGGCACTGGCAGTTTGCGGATTTTACAATAAAACATCTGGCATGCATGACAACTTCTGACTGTGAGGATGCAATCTTGAAAAATATTAGGCCAAAAGTAACCGGCATGGAGTAACTTCTACGAGGTACCATATCCAGATAAATTTCCACCACAAGCCCCATCATGACAATCATTTAACACATTTTCGGCCTCCTCATGAGTGAGGCACCTCCTTAAAATGGTATTGACACCACGACGATAAAGTGTGTCACCGACGATCAGATAATATTTAGCTTGGTATCGAATACATCGTTGATCAGAGTGAGAGGTATTAGTTCAAAAATTTTGGGTTTGGAGATAAATTATGAAATCCCCATACCAAGGATCAGATGATCCAATCAGAAACAGAGACTCGTCTGGAATAGATGGTTCCGACATAGTACCAGTACTATTAGAGGGAAGGTCACAGAGAAGCTCAATCGAAACTAAAGACTTCTTTGACTTGGATTTGATGAATTCCAAATAAAATTCCTACAAAATGACAATCCATTTTGAATATTTTCCCCCCAGCAATTGAAGTGATAAGATGTAAGTCATGGGGTTGCAATCCAAAACTATTGTTGTTTTTCAGAGCAGGATATAATCACAAAATATTTGGACAACTTAAACAGCTGCAAAGGCAAGCTTTTCCATGTACGAGTATTTAACTTCTGTATCATTGAGATTACGACTCAAATAATAGATCGGATTTTCAATTCCATCTTCTACTTGGACCAAAACAATAGCGATGGTTGTTTCAGCCGCGACGATATATAGGAAATAATCATTTTGATAATTAGGAGGATACATTAATGACGCTCGGACAAGATGGTCCTTGAAAACATCAAAAGAATCTTGCACAACTTGGTCCCAATGGAAGGTAACCCCTTTTTCAATAGTCGAGTAAATCGTTTAGCCATTTTGGCGTAGTTTGGAATGAGCCTTCTCTGGAAGTTAGCCTTTCCTTGAATTTTCTGTATCTGAAGTAAGTTTGATGGTGTAGGAAAATCAAGAATGGCCTATACCTTCAGTGGGTCTATTCGAATTCCTTATTTTGAGACTACGAACTTGAGAAATCAACCAAAACCAACATAAAACACGCATTTGTGTGGATTGAGGTGTATATTGTAGTGTCGGTAATGTGAGAAAATGACTCTCAAATGCATTGGGTGATCATTCTAATTTTGTGAATGCGCTGGTAAATCATCTAGATATGGTTGAACAATGTGCTTGATTTCATTGAAAGCATAATCCATTGCTCTCTGAAAAGTTGCCCCGACGTTCCTTAAACCAAACAGAAGTTTCCTATATGTGAATGTGCCCCCAGGGACAAATGAATTTTGTCTTATGTTGGTCATCTGGGCGGATATTGATTTGATTGTAGCCGAAAAATCCATCCATGAATGAAAATATTTCGCATCTAGCACAATCGTCAATAATCTGGTCGATAAAGGGAGTAGGATAGTTGTCTTTTGGACAAGCCTAATTGACATCTCGATAATCAATGCACACTCTAATGGTTCCTTATTTTCATAACAGGAATGATATTGGAAACCCACTCAGTTAGCAGAATAGGGTAAATAAAGCCAGCACGCAAAAAAATTTCAACTTCTTCTTTGATGGCAGCAGCTTTCTTTGGATGAATAGGATGAAGCCATTGATGCACCGGTTTGACATCAGGATACATATCAATAGTGTGTTCAACTATACTAGTATCTATGCCTCGAATTTCCTCGTAAGACCAAGCAAATACATCATGAAATTCATGAAAAAGAGAGAGATATGAATCAATTTTTCATGGAGAACAAGATACACCGACATGAATATTTTCTACAATGCCAAGTTTGGTCGAAATATCAATATAAATTGTTCGTTTGATATTTGATAAATTTTGCTCAGAGTCAATTGCATTTATCAGTAAAGAATTTGAAAAGAAAGTTCTGATGGATGGGTGATATAGTTCACTGAGATTATTTTCTTCATAATCAGGAAGATGGGAACGATGATGATAATCTTCCCATGGTTCTCCTTCTGACATCATAGCTTCCAAAATATTTTCATCTATCAAAAATTTTGAGGAAAATGGATCAGATGGAGTACCAAAATCTAATGAACGATCAACCCAAAAACTCAGTGATGCTGATTTCGTATTTACCACCCAAGCCAAATAGATTGATTGTTATGCCAACTCAATAGGGCTAGGTGGTAAAACATCATCCAACGTAGAAATATCAGAATCACCCGTACTCTCCCTTAAGCCAGATAGAGTGGAAGATATCATGTAGCAGGTCTCTATACTTGCAATTTCTGTCGATGTCGTAGGCAGAAGTAATGCAAAGATTCCCATAAGAGTGGAATCCTTTAAGAGTCCTACACCAATGTTCTGAATTTCTAGTTGGGTAAGTGAACAAACGGAACGCTTCCAGTTACCTGCGAAGTGGAGGCAAAAAAGGATAATTGGTTAATGACTATGATTGTACCTTTATGTGGAAAGGAAATCATTCTAAGGTATGTAGAAACAATGGCAGTCATTGTATATACCCATGGTCTTCTGGGTAAAATATTATATTCAAGTGGTTCGTGAAAAAACTCGACATAAATACTTACTGTTTTGACCCCTAATTCAACATTCAGGTTATTTATAATACCACAAGGTTTATATGTTCTTCCATCAAAAGCCTTCAACATTGTTGATGATTGCAATAGTCGCGGCAAGCCAAGTGACTTCCAATAATTTAGAGACATAATGCATGTAGATGCTCCCTCATCAATAATAATGCGATGAACAAGGTGATTGAGAACATTTACTTGTATGGAGAATGCCAATTCTATTGGTTTCTGCGGTACATAGCCTGTATGATTAAAGACAACAAGATTACAATCGGTCAGATCAATTCCACTAATGGCCGACAATAAAACCTGCTTCTAGGAGGGACAATTTTGTAATACCTCAAGAGCAGACATAGCTGAAGGGGATTGAGCTAAATATTCAACTATATTATAATTTTGTACAACTCTTGCTTGAGGATTATATGTCGATTTATGAATTACTCCCTTTGGTGGCTTAATTGTCAATTTAGGAATAACAGTAGGTGGTACTAATTCATTAAATGGATTCATTATCGAGGTAGTAGGTTGATCAGTGGTCAGACTACCATAGTATTTATTCTGAGTCGACACCAAAATATCTTATGAAGGTTTTGTGGTGGATAACATTAACACTTGGGAACTAGGAGCTGGATCCGTAGCAACCAAATTAGTGTCCAGATTGGGAAATGGTTCTGTCAACATAGCTGATGCATGAGAATTCTTGATGATTTTTGAGACATCAACATGGTGAGGAAAATCCCTAACAAAGTGTTCCTTGTTGCAGATTATTCATGGAGAACAAGGTTTCCATGGTCCAGATAGTTGATGAGATGATATTTCCTGCGGGTTAGAAGTTTTATTTTTCTTTGATTTCCCCTTTTTCTTACCTCCTGGTTGCTTGTCACTTTTTCCTTTGTCAAATGACACAGAATTAATTTTGGAAGTAGGAGCAGGATCAGATGCAGTAGAATGGTGTGTGTTTGTAGTTCCTATCAAGCTGTCTCTAGCATGAGAGTCCTTTATTTGAGGAGGAACATTGAAATTAGATCGTAGCGCATTAGGGATTTTTTCATAGAGCATGCCAGACTAAGTGTAAATCAAGTCTAAATATTGAGCACGAGTGATAACTTACTCTTTTGTGACGATGCCACCTTTAGCCACATCCTCAGTTATATATGGTAACAAGGACTTGATGAACCATTCAGCAAGGAGTTGATCGGGAACAAATGTCTTAACAATTCATTGACGGTGATGCCACTCATGAATATGATCAGAAATGTGAGTAGCATTAGTCTGTTTGAAGTTGGTCAAGATTTCCGTTCCAGTTTTGTATCTGATCGGTAACTAGAAATGGGTCAAAAATACAATAGCTAAAGAAGTGAAATTGTTAAAAGAAGCTCTAGGTAACTCAATGTACCATTTAGTAGCCGGACCTGTGAGCGTACGCTGGAAAAGATGTAGTCGAACAGAATCATCATTCAAGGAATTTGATGAACACCATAAATGGTAAGTCATGACATGAGTTGACGGATCTTCTCCAGGGTTTCCATTTAATTTAGGAATGTCAGAGGCTAATTTATGAGGTATCACCGGCCACCAAGGAGCATAATTGATAGGATCATTGGTTAACTGGTTTAAATTTGGTAATTCTAAAGTTGCAACAAAAGGAAATTGTTTTATAAGGTCAGGTTGAGCATAGATAGGGTAAGATGGAATTTCTTGGCCAACAGGTTTTTGAGCACCATCATATGCAATTTGCTTCTGGTAGCCCTGATAGGGGTTATTTTTCATAGCAAACGCTTGAGAATTCTGTTGACCAAAACCTGGTTACGATACTTGTTGAACTTATGTTTGAGGTAGTTGCGCTTGTGGCTGCCAAGGGGTCTGTCCACCAATGTTATAACCAAAATTAGTATAATTTTTATTCATTTGATATGTATAACTAGGTTGCATTTGTGAAATCCCATAAAATGATACACCAACTTGTGAATAAATGATCCCTGATACTGGTTGTTGTAAATTAACCAAAGGATTTTGAGTCTGTGGACCCAACATTTGATGATATTGAGTCAAAGAAATTGCTTGATAAGGTTGATGTACAATATTTTGATTCTGTAACAGGGGTATAGATGTATTAAAAAGTGGTAATGAAGTGGGTGTAACAGGTTGAACCGGTTGATACAAGTGTACAATCATTTGTGGTTGGATAGGCAGAGTAGGCTGCCATTGACAAACATTCATGTCAACATTAGTTTGACCAAAAAGTGACTGAGTACTGTCATATTGTGTGACCAAAGGTTTCCCCTCATCATAAGGAGGATAATAATATGGAAAATAATTTTCTCCAAATGCTGGGAGTCTAGTTGATATGGTACTTAAAGGAATTGACCCAAAATGACCGACTGGATATTGCCCCGATGATGTATGTAATGAATCAAGTCGTTTAGTACTAACGATAGGAATACCAGTTAAAATACCAAATTATGACATTGGCAAAGACCATGAACGTGAATATGCACCAGAGAAAGTGCCAGACAATGATTTGTAGCCTATTGGGACCAAAGGGCCACCATGAAAATATGACTCTAGTGAGGTTGTGAACATCGACAGAGTAGCGAGGGTAGGAGTTGACGTAATTGGAACAACAGAACCGATTGAGGATGTTGGTTCAGACATGGTTGTGTGACCAAATGCATACCCTCAAAAATCGACAGGAGATTGAATGGAAATAGGATCAACAAAAGAGGATGGAAACGATTGAGGAAAAGACTGGTATAGGTAAAGGTCCCCCCCTCCCCCCCAAAATGGGTTGGATTTAAAGGTGTATCGTCTTGTGGGATTTCTTCAATCGCAATTAAACCAGGAGGAAGAACTTCACTGTTAGCCCCAAAATATATTTCAAACGGTTGACCGTGTGATATAGGAGTTTCAGTGGCTACAAAAATTTATGGGGTGACCAAGGTAGGAACAACTTCTACTTGTTCGACTTCAGGATTCAGATTTTCTGGCAAAGAAGATATAAGATCTAGATCAATTTGTGATTGAACAATTTCGGGTCCAGGAGGTATGGTCTCAGCGATAGAATGGATCGTGACCATGGGTAGTTGTGAAGACTCCATTTTGACAACAGTAAATGAACCGAGATGTGTGGAAACAATTTGAGCTAACTCTGGTTTAAAATATGATGTTTTGCTAGAGGTACGAATTATATTTGATTCAGCAGATCGTGATCGCCTTCACCTACCATAAATAACTTCTAGTGGTAAAGGTGGTTTTAAAGCTAATCTACGCGAACGACGGGGGATAGGATTTTGTTCTTCCATGATTACTGATTTATTTTAACCAAAAAACACAAATAAAAAAAAAGAGGGTAATGCTAGGCAAAAGGGTTTACCAAAAAACTGTGAACTGCAGAATACCTCCTGGCGAACCAAGAAGTATGGGTAGGTAATCTCCCCGAATGTTGTGTTTGTTGTATAAAAATTTCAAGGTGGCCGACTCGGTTCACTATGGATGGATAGCACCTAAAATTTTTCCTCCCAAATATACCCAAAGGTACATGGTGGCCCAAGTCCATATTAGCGTTGTCTGATGTGAAACCGCATAGTGAGAGCACCCCTTTATACTTATTGTACTGTAACACCGCACGATATACCCGAAAATATGTGGACGAGCTATGATATAATTAAGTACGTGGAGTGAGTTATCACACTCGGAATGTATCGCAAACAAGTTAATGACAACTGCTATGTTTTACGACGCCGGAACACATCTCTAGCCTAGACCTTCTAAATGTTATCGTTATGGTTCCAATGCATGGTTAAGTAAATTGAGATTAATTTTATGTTGACCTTGCTGAACAATTTTCCTTTCAAAGGTTCACCGCGATGATGTATATGAAATTCCTAAAATGCAAGCTATGAATGATAAACAAACTTTCACTTTCAACTTTTTTAATGAATAACCTAGCTACTAAGGGAAGAGAGAAAATAGTTCGTGAGCAAACAGATCAATGAATCAAAAACTAAATGTAGATTTCCTAATGTTCCTTTTGCAAAACACACACAATCCTACATGCAAATGCAAGTTTTTATTTTTAGTTTCCTTAATGTTATGAATGTAGAAAAGAAACTAGGTGCACTAGATCAATAATTCAAATGCTATTTACTTTCGAGAAATGAAGAATGAAAACAACAATTTCTCTTTCGAAGGAAAAACAAGGATTTCAACAATAATTTTTCCTATCAAGGAAATGAATATTTTACGACAATTTCCTATTTCGAAAGCAAATGATTCTTAATGCAACCACAAAAATTACTTTGAAATCAACTTGTCAATGATAAAGAAAAACTTTTTTAAACAAACATTGAAAAAAAATTTAGCCAAAGGAGGAAGAAGTATATATATTCACTGGTCAATTGGGCATCAAACTTTTCAAAACACAGCAGAAAAAAAAACTAAAGAAAGTTGAAAAGTCAAATTCAAGGGAATTTGGGTATTTTTAGGATTCAACACAGCCTCCAATGGGACATAGTGCTCTGTAACGCAAGCTAGGAAGGGAGACAGTTCTCTGCAAAGCACTCTATCCAGTCTAAGGGTGTGTTGGGCGTAGTATACAAAGTGAAATACTACTGTTTAAATCACTGTCTTTGCAAATTAGGCTCTGAAAAGGTTTAATCTTTATGTGTAACAAATACTGGGTGGATATACAAATAAAATTAGAGGCTTAAACACGTAGAACTAAGAGAAATTCTCCCCAGTGGAGTCGCTAATTTGTTGAGCCAAAATTGTGAATTACGGATAAATCATGCTTCCTAGACAAGTGCTAGTCTAGAGAAATAGGTGAAAGACCATACGACTATTTCTCCTAACTCAGAATAGATACATAGAGAGGATTGGAGGCTTACTTGTTCAGTTGCTTCCAAATGGCTCCTTTTGTCGCTTCTGTTGCAGCTTCAAATTCAAGCGGTTTGTGAGTTGAATGCTTCTTGCAAGAAAGAACATTGAAACAACGTAAGATGCAATAATATAGATATATATTCAAGCTAATTAGCTAAATCATTAAGGCATAAACCATATACATCAACTAAGATCTTGAAATATGGAAAATCAGAGCCAATATAGATGCATATAGGGAAAAATAAGTAGTACTCTTTATTGATGATAGAAGGAGAGGTTACAACCTAGTGACTAATTTGAAGTGACCTTCCAACAATGTTCCCAAGCCTCATCATAGTATAAATATCTCCAGCAACAACTTCACAAATCTAACTCTCAATTGAAAATCCTCCAGCATTTCTCTACTCAAATTCTTCCTCCTCAAGCACTTAGATCTATGCTCAATTTATAGATGAACTGTAGGTTGTCTTGAAATCAATAACTTTCCAAAAATAGGCAAGACATGTTTCCAGTCATGTAGATGTCAAATGGACACTTGGATCTGAAACTTGACACATGTGAACTCTTCTAGAAGGCACTGGCCAAGTGGAGATTTCAGAACAATGATAATTTCGCTCCGAATGTGACCAACGCACCCGTGAATGTCGGGAAGTGTTTTGTAGAGTATCCTTGCATGGGGCTACCTGCATATGCAACGCACTTAGGCCCCTTAGAGCCTGTGTTGGTGAGCTCTCATATGCTATATAATAAGCTTCAAACCATGGAAACCTTTGCTTGATGAAATTCTTGCTTGATTTGTCTTGTTTCTTGTCTTAGGGCATGTAGAAAATGAAATGATAGGTAATGATAGACCCTTGATCATTGGTACTGGAGATGATGTCCAGTTAACCAGGTCATTGGGAATGGTGCCCAAATTGACCTATAACATGTGGTCTGGTGCATGTTTTTTGCAGTGAAGGTTATGATTTGAGTATGTATGAAGTTCTGAAGTGTTATATAGTAATGAATTAGTTGTTGATATGTATGCTAGTTCGAAACATGGAAGGCACTTATACACGCAGGTTTTGTTATGGATAAGCGCGTATGTATGCAGAAAATACTTATGGAAGGTGCGTATGCAAGCCAAGGTTTTTACTGATGAATATGTCTGATCCGTTTATATAGTATTGATGTGTTTCTGTGGTATGTCAATGATGTATTCCTATAGATCTAGGTTGTTTGAGTATTAATGATGCTTCTAGTTGTATGTGATTGAAAATTAATTAATGATTGTTAGATTGGTGATTCAGTGATTGATTTGGTGGATCTAGACTGAAAAGTTATGAAATGTGGTCCATGGTGGTGTTGAGGGTTGGAGCCTTCAGTGAGGGGGTCGTAGCTCCCTTCCATTGGGTGATGGTAATTGAGATCAAGGGGTTGTATCTTCCTTCCAGTGGGTGTTGGTAAACGATATCACGGGGTCATAGATAGGGATAATTTTAAGGATGGAAAATTATCTTGATGTTTAAAAATTTGGCAAATCTCACTAGTCCCTAATATGGAAAGTATAAAATGCTTATTGATGTATTTGTAAAATTATTCAAATTTATAATGATATTATATATATATATTCTATATCATATTGGAAAATTTTAATGTAAAATAATTTTATATTGTAAAATTTTGGCAAATAATTTTTATAAAAAAATGGAAATTAGCGAATCTTTTTTTTGGAAAAGCCATGGAAAACTAGCCCACCTGCGAATATTAGCCCCTAAAAATTTCCATGGTCATAGATCCCTTCTAGTGGGTGTTGGTAAAAGAGATCAGGAGGTTGGAGCTACCTTCGAGTGGGTGTTGGAGAATGACTGAAGTTTGCAGCCTTCTGCAGGTGGATGCCTACATGCTAGAATGAGTCCGCGATAGTACAATATTGTAAGTAGTTGTCTTTATAATAAATATTGAAGATAGAGATGACAAAAACGATGGTTTTCTCTCACATTGGGTTTCCAACTTAAATCCTAGTGTTCACATGTGTTGCTTATGTGTGATGGTTTAATCTATTATTAATGCACATGGTTACTTCTTACTAAATGTATGATGAATAAATGATGCACTGGTCTAAGTCAAGTTGCTGAAGAATTATCTGAATTATAAGTTTATTGGGAATATGCTAGTTTCCTTAATGAAAGGCACATACATACGTTAGTTGGATTAAGTAAAGTTGCATACATTATTCAAAAAAGAAAAATAATAATTATTGTGAGTTTTAAAATATTGATTCACCCCCCATCTTAGTATTTTTCCCAACAATAGGTATCAAATCAGGTCCCTCGAAAGAAGCTTGATCACTTGAAGAATATCTGTCAAAATGGGAAGGAATCAAAAGAAGAAGGCTACTTAAAGGAAGAAGACAACTCAGAAGATGTGTGTAGCAATAAATGAAGAAGATAAAAAAGGTACTAATTCTTGTTCGTGTGATCCTCTTCCTCATTCATGCAATATTAAAGATAGTGAATATGAAAGTGAAAGTAATGTTATGTATCTAGAAGCAAAAATTTCAAAATTCAAAAATGAAATTTAGGTTCACATAATGATATTTAATGAAAGGGAATGTATCTAAAAAGATTTTATTACTAGATTGAACAATTAGTTACAAGAAATAAACTTAATTGAGCATATGAACAAAGAAAATATAGACCAATGTCAAAGGCTGTAGGATGAAGTAACCAATCACAATGAAGGACTTGAAGTAGAAATCATCTCTCTGAAATCATATCTGGAAAAGTAAATAAGAGGAATAATGAACTATGTCAAACATTTGAAGAACAAGAAAATGAGTTGAAAGAAGAAATTATGAAATTAAAAGAGAAAGTAGAAGAAGGAAGAAGGGCTGAAGAAGGTATGAAGAAGTAGTACCAAGGAATGGAGGTTGAGGTAAAAATTTTAAAAGGTAACTTAAAAGAAAAGGATAAACATTTGAGGTTTCAATATAGTAATAAGATTCTGGATAATATTATTAGTATTCAAAGCTCTCCTTATATTAAATTTGGTATTTGTTTTCACAAAACTGTTAAAGGAGAATCTAGTTCACAAGCCAGTCCTAAAGATTCAAAGGATATCAATGCAAAAATTGAAGGATTTAAAAATACAAAAGTTGAACCTGATATATTACCAAGGATCCTGAATCCTAAAAGGAAATAATTTTCACCTAACTATAGAAGTATCAATCGATTCTCTCCTCTGATCAATAATGTTGAATGCTTTATATGTCATAATTATGAACATTTTGCAGCCAATTCTAGAAGCAAATTGTTTTGGCTACATACAAATAAAAAGTACACAGATAGATCATCAACTCCCAGGTACTCAGTTTTATTTAAGGGATATTGTTTTTCATGCAACAATTTTTGTCATAAAGTTGTTGATTGCATGAGACAATCACAATATGATTTTTCTACTTCCTTCTTTGGTCACATAAGATGTTATGCTTGTAACAAGTTTGGGCATGTAGAAAAATAATGCAGGAATAGATCAATGAATCACGAAAGAAAACATGGAAGACAAACATATGATATCATGATACTGAAGAAATATGGATCCACCAATGTTCCTAATAACAGACAGAAAGAAGAAGAGATAAGATGTGGTCTTGCCCTCTATGCATTTAAAAATGAGGATGAATCATACATCGACAACCGATGTTCTCATCACATGATTGTGATAAGAGTAAGATGGAATCTCTGAAGAGAAATAAATATGGTAAGATTATTCTTGTAAATGATGCTCTAGGAGATTTTTTTGGAAAAGGTAGAGCCATAATTAACAAAAATAGAAAGGCAACTGATACTTTATTATTTCAAGGCCTAAAATAAAACATATTGAGTGTAGCCCAAATGGAAGATAAAGGAACTGCAATTGTGTTCATATCAACCAAATGCAAGTTCATGGATGATGAAACTGCAAAGATCATAACAAGGGGATACATAAACACTAATAAATTATATTTGTTTAAAAATCTGAACTCTCGCAGATATAAGGATGATTTAGACTTAGACTAAAAGAACATAGTTCCCATTATAGTCCATCATTCTTAAAAGAATATTGTTAACAATGAATAAAATGTATGATGGTTGTTTTTTTAATGATGGTTGTTTATATTTATAACAATGCATATGATGTGTTAACATAAGACATGTACAAACTGTACAAGCTCAGGGGGAGCTGAAGCTATGAAATTTTTAGTATTTTAGTTTCTATATACTGGTTGCATGAACTATAGTCGCATATATATGTGAGTTCCTTTACATACAGTCTCATATGTTTTTCTCTACCAAAACAATAGTGGGACAGACTCAAGGACATACTTTGATATGCTTCTGATACTTATGATTTTATTTTCTTGGTATGATTTTGATGGTTGAAATCCATTCATGTGGCATTGAATTATGATTTTGACATTGATAATTATCTGATTTATGAATATCCTTTGATGAATGAGTTGATGTGGTTAGACTTGACGGTAAACACGTAGCACAGGTTCACGGGAAGTATTATCCATGCTGGTTATAATGCGTTGTTGGAATTTTGTTTTCTTAATATCCTATTGAAGAGGCTCATGTGTTTTATTGATGATGCATATATGAATACCTTCCTATGTTTACATAATGATGATGCTGCTACCATGGCTGATACTTCATTGAATTATTTTATGTCATGACAATCTCTTACTATTTAGGTCTATTGGTCTTGGTTATAAATGTCATTTGATGTAAAGGTCATGTGGAGGACTATGATTTAATAATTGTCATATTCAATCATGTATGGACTTATGATTTCATATCAAATATTTAATCCCACTTTTTTGGGTGACTGAGTCAAATATGTAAACCCACTTGGTTGGGTGATTGATGTAAGTATGATTCCTTCATGATAGGAAAGGTCATACTTAGTTGAGTCTTAGAGTAATGTACTTCATTGAAAATATTTCTAAAGATTCAATATGTGATCAGGGGGATCATGGTTAATATATTACATATATGATCAACATTTCTCATGTCTCTACAAGGAAAGAAAATATTTGTTTCGACATTGTTCCTCCCTTTTCTTTTGATGTCAAAGGGGGAGATTATTTTGGTGTTTGAATAAATATTATGTCAATGTGTCTCACATGTATCTACAAATTGTGGTGATCAAACAAAAACATGGTTTCCATCAAGTCCAAAGGGGTATATTGTTGGTATTATGATGTATGTGTTGTCCTTGATGGAAACCCACTTATAAAGAAAAAAATTATATGGTAACTGGATGAGTTCACATATTAGTTCAAAGGTGACAGAGTGATGGAACACAATGACAGAATGATGAGACATAGGTTTCATGTCAGAATAATTATGAAGGTAAATTTTGAAGAAATATATGTAGGTTTGATGAAGCGAAGTTTCATATACAAAGAAATATACATAGGTTTGATGAAGCGAAGTAGTGTATACACAGGTTTGGTGAACCAAAGTCACATATAAACGTGGGTATGAATAAGAAAAGTCGTGTACATGGTGGTGCACTATTTTATTAATACCAGGGGTCTTTACCATGGTCTTATCCCACAATATTTAGTGTATTAATGACTATTTGATCCTGTTTTATCTTGTCAAATATTACTACTAACACTACTGTGGTTTTTGCTCATGGTATTAGCTAAGGCTCAAACTATATAAAGAGGTGAAGATCAAATTGCTAAAGTGCGCATGAGTGAGGGTAATGAATGAATACTTTAATCTGAATTATATTTGCATGGTATGGCCTATAGTTGAATGGAAGATCTAAAATAATGATGCACCCATGAATGTAATGATCGATCAGGATCATTAGACCTGAAATGACTATGAATTTGCATGATCCCTTTATGAGTTGTTTAGATCTATAGTCTGGTGCATGTATTTTTGCAATGAAGGTTAGGATCTAAGTATGTCTGAAGTTTTGAAGTGTTGCATGGTCATGAATTATTTGTAGATATGTACGTGAGTTCGACACATGGAAGGCAGGTATAAACATAGGTTTTGTTCTATAGATTTTCATATGAATTTTGAAGTATGTTGAGATCTATATGCAGGTTTTGTTATGGATAAGTGCATATATACATGGACAAGCCTTATAGAAGGCATGTATGCAAGCCATGGTTTTTTTTTATGAATATGTCTAATCAATTTATATAGTACTTTTTTGTTTCTGTTATCTATCAATGATCTCCTCAAATAGATCTGGGTTGTTTGAGTTTTGATGATGCTGCTAGTTGTATGCAATTGAAGATCAGTGATTGGTTGGTTGATTGGTGATTCAATGATTGATTTGATGGATCCAGTGTGAATATTTATCAAACTTAGTCCACAGTGGTGCTGAGGGTTGGAGCCTTCATTGAGGGGGTTGTAGCTCCCTTCTAGTGGGTGTTGGTAAATGAGATTAGGGGGTCCTAGCTCTCTTCCAGTGGGTGCTGGTAAAAGAGGTTAGGGGGTCGTAGCTACCTTCTAGTGTGTCCTCGTAAATGAGATCTCAAGTTTGGAGCTCCCTTTGAGTGGGTGTTGGAGAACGAGTGAAGGTTGAAGCCTTTTTCAGGTGGGTGCCTACGTGCTAGTATGAGTCTTCTCCGATATAATATTGTAAGTAGTTTTATTTATAATAAATATTGAAGATAGAGAAGACAAAAATGGTTGTTTCTCCCACATTGGGTTTCCATCTTAAATCTTGGTGTTCATATGTGTTTCTTATGTGTGATGGTTTAATATGTTATTACTTCATGTGTTTACTTCTTACTAAATGTCTGATTAATCAATGATGCACTGGTCTAAGTCAAGTTACTAAAGATTTATATGAATTATAATTTTACTGGGCATACACTAGTTTCCTTAATGAAAGTCTCGTACATATGCTAGTTTGCTTAAGTAAATTCATGTACAGAATTTAGAAAAGAAAAAGAATAATTATTGTGAGTTTTAAAATAATAATTCACCCCCCTCAGTATTTTTCCTGACATTGGTAGGTCCTTGGTCTTGTTTATAGCAGAGATCAACTTCTTTCTAAAAAATATCCTTTCATCTATATTATTTTCTTCACTATCAGAGGTGCTAGCTGAGTCATCACATATATCTAGGATCATCTCTATGTCCATGGAGTCTTTAAAAGGTCTAAGGGTCATCCATTCTTCATGAATACCTGGGGTACTATCATTTTCTCCTATGGATGAGCATACCTGGAATCACTCTTCTTCCTTTGAGGATCCCTCATTTTCTGTTGCTACTAAAGTGGGTCTATCTTCATTACAACTACTAGATTCATAACTATATTTATCGTCAAGTGATTGACACGAACATCTAGATAATGAACGACCTATCTCTTTTCACGTATCACACAACAATAGCTTACCTTATAAGCAGCATGATCTCTCTTCTGAGACTTCTTCATCATCAACACAAGTGTGATGAGTAGAAACTTCTGCATGTTATGATTCATTGCAAGAGCAACAGGGATCATTAGGGAAAATTTTGAGGTATAAAAAGGACCTCCTAAGGGAATTATAAAACAATAGTGGAATTAATAAAATAATACTATACTACATCATCAAATTTTAGAGGGAAAAAAGACAAAATTACTTTTTCAACTCGTATTTTCAACTTTTCTACTTATGGGTTTACTCAAATTTCTAGCGATAACACTCGTTGGATGCAAAATATGATTCCTAATCCAAGGAGTACCATGTTGCATACTTTCGATGGCCCTTGATACATGAAAAATATGATTGCAATCACATATTTTCATGTATTTCTCATTTTTTGTGTAGTAGGGTCCATCAAAAGTATGAAACATGGGTAGTCCTTAGATGTGGAATTAAAATTTTCATCCAATGCGTACTCACACTCGAAATTTGACTAAAATCTTAGGGAGATAAGATGAAAAAACAAGTTGAAAAAGTAGTTTTATTATTTTATTATTTTTTACTCTTTTTACCCGTTTACCCAAAAATGGTGAATCATCCTCCACGGTTGACATCGTCATCTTGAATCTTATTGGTTCTTATAGATTTTATTTTTTTTGTACATTTTTCTTAGGAGGCCCATTTTAGACCTCAAAAGTTCTCTAATGCCTCGGTCTCTTCTTGGGCCACATGGTTGTCTTCAAAAAACATACATTTCAGTTTATCCAACATTTCCCTTTTTGTCTCACAATTCATTACATTGCCAACAACTGACATAGAAAACCCTTTCAGGATGACCTTCTTGGATTTCTCATTATGCTCACTCTTTTCTCCATTCAATACATAGTGCCATATATCAACAGCCAAGGTCATTAAATATGATTCCATCCATACTTTCTAGAATACATACTTTGATCCATTTAAGAATGGAACTCCTTCAGATGTAAGTAAACATTGATTAGCCATTGTTTCCCTTTGATCTACCGTGTAGTGGTTAGGCTATTCCTAAAGGGACTTGGCTATGATACCAATTGTTGGAAACAATCTTAATACTGAGAGAAAGGGGAGGGTAGGTGAGTCAGTATTAAGGCTATTTTTCAATTGATTATGCCATTTTAATTTTCTTATTCAAACTTTGAAACTATACATATAATCAACAACAACATATAATATGGCAACAATATGAAATCAACGTAAAATCACACACCATGAACATCGTACACATGAGACACAAGGTTTTACGTGGAAACCTATTCAGGAAAAAAACACCAAAGCTTGTTATTGTTATTGATGTAGAATATGAGCACCTACTCTATTACATCAATCTATTTTATGAGCCGCCACTCATAGGAAGCACCAAACCCCTTTAATTTTTTGCTAGCACCTACTAGACCAACTCCCTCTATTTGTAGCCACTTATTAAGATTACTAGAAGAACCATGTGAAGCACCAAATTCATGTCGGCATTATGATTATTATGATTTCATATGTTTTGGTTGATGGAAACTCTCTTGCAAAAAGATGAAGTATATGGCTTCTAAAGAAGCACTATGGTTGTGTGGAACGTCTAGCAAAAGATAGTTAATGTTCATGCTTAAGGATATATACGCGAGTTTGTGCAAGAAATGTCATGTGCACACACAGAAAAGAAGAAGAAAAGTAGTGTATGCCTTTTGCACTCTAAATTTATGATACCAGGGGTCATTACCATGGTATTATCCCACAATATTGAGCATTGTATCGTCTATTTGATTCCATCCCAAAATACCATCGACACTTGTGTAGTTTTGGCTCATGGTATTGAGAAAGGCTCAATATGTATAAGGAGAATAATATCATAGTGCAAAAGGGGTGCAAGTGTATGGGTTTTATTTAATACTTCACTCTAAAGTATATCTGCATGGAATGGGTTACAGTTTATTGATAGATTTGACATAATGATGCATCAGGATCTCTAGACCTGAAATGACTTTGTATTTTCTTGATCTGTTTCTAAGATGTTTAGATTTGTAATATGGTGCATCTATGCTGATGTGAAGGGTATGATCTAAGTAAGTATGTTGATCTGAAACTTTTCAAAGTCCTGAATATTTACAAATCTATACGCTGGTTCATCGCCGTAAAAGCGCGTATACACACGGGTTCATTTCAGCAAAAGTACGTATCGAATTTAGGGTTTTATGAAGCTTGCTGAAGAGGTTGTCTAATTATTTCTTCTATATGTCTTATGTGTGTCAATGAAATATTCATGTAGATCTGCGTTGTTTGAATATGGTTGTTACACAGTAATTTTTCACGTTCCCTACAATCCCTGTCCCGCACATTGGAGGGTTCATTCCATGACCTGTGGGCAGAGACAAGACTTGAAAATACTTTCATTGCATCCCTTTGAAGATGAGCTTTAATTTCCCTGAAGACATCTCCTTGCAAAAAACAATAAAAATAGCTCTTTTTCCATTGGTGCGGTTCCATAGTTTAGCCCTCGCGCCAAGAGGGAAAATCCTCCAAAGAGGGCGCGCCAATTGGTGCTCTGTCAGAGACCCGCACCCACGCCAACCATATTAAGAGGTGTTTTTAAAAAATAAGATGCAGAAGTTTCATCCTAAAAATTTCCTGGACTGATATCTATCTTGAGTTGGGTGGTTTGGCTACGGATTTCCATAGAGAGGAAGTGGTTTTCCACCTCTCATGGAAGCTTCCTTGATGATAGGGCCAATCCCATAATTATAGGGATCCCAACTTCCCTTCCTCCTCCTATAAAGGCTTGCCCATCTCCATAGCAAGCTAGTTCCAGAATCCCCAAGTTCCCAAGAGCTTTCATGCTGCAAAAGCCTTCTTGATTCCCTAAGGCCAAATCCAAGCAAGGAGACTATTGCCAAGTATCCGGAGAGAGAAGCTTGTCCCATCCTTGACAGGCTTTATCGAGACATGTTCTGCTGATGACCCGCCAAAGGAGAATTCGGTGTCGAAGCTTTGGTTGTATTCTTCTTTTTGACTCATTAATATTAAGCGACTATTGGTTATGGTTCCACTCTTGTTCTTGATCATGTTCATGAGTTATGTCCTCTTCGACTGACATATAGTTGTATGTATTGTATTTTATGCTTGCGTCTGTGTTGTTTCTTGCATGTGTAGGTGTCCGATCACGGAGATCGTGAGGATTGTGATCTGACAGGGCAAAGGAACGGGAGCACCACCTATTCTACAAATGACAACGTCGGATTCCAGGTAAGCCTTCCTCGCAATTCGGTTTATTTACAATGAGGAACCTGCACTGTAGTGTGTTTGATTGTTGCTAGACCCGATATGGGCTAGTAGGGATCGCCTGTGTTCGCAGAGGGGATTCACCTCCTCAACAATTTGGCAACTTCACTTGGGACTCAGCTTGTTGTTTGATTTGTAAACTATAGATGGAGCCTGAAGCACAGCCAGATAGCCTTCGAAACACTTTTTCTCTGCATTAGCGGAGTATATCAACACTGCTTCAGTCAATCTCCGGTTTGGTTTACGGACTGAACAACTTGGAGTTTTGTCTTCTCTTTCCGGTTAACTTCTTGGTTTTTCTTGCTTGGTCAACTCTATGAACTATATTTTTCCTGTTTTTTTGGCCTTGTTTTAGCCTTGTCATCACTTGTCTGTGTCTGAGATTGCTTTTTTTTATTTTTTCCATAGTAAACTCGGCTGGCGCGCTTTTCAGTGTAACAGTCGCGCCCATTGGCATAGGTTACCTGTGTATCACCCGCGCCATTGCCTTTCTGGCGCTAATTTCAAGCTCACAGTCGTGCCAATCCTGTGAGCTATTAGGTTTTGCTGTGTTTTGACTTGTGATTTTGATCTTGTTTTTTCGGCTGTTTGAGTGCAATGGAGCCTAGTTTGACTGGTTGTAGCCTACTTCCTTTGGTTGTTTGCCTATTTCTTTCGATTTTTCATATGAGCACTAGGGCATCTAGTTGCCTTTGTGAGTCGAGCCTCCCTTGGGAGTTTTTGGGTTTTCGTTCGTTCAGTCGACTTTGGAATTGCTTCCTTGCATTCGTTTGACAGTTGTCTATCGTCTTACTGGGCTTTTTGAGTGACTGATTTCGTTTTTCATTTGAATTTCGCTTTGCTTCATTTTGGGCCTAGATCACACGACTCATTGGTGTCTTTGGGACTTTTCTTCGTTTTGAGAGACTTTTCGTCAATTTGAGATCTGATTGTTCGTGCCATTGAGTGAAATCTGTTTGTTTTTGCTCTCTTATTATCATTTCTCGAATTGCTTTTCATTTGTTTTCGGTTTGTTTAGTGCATCTAGCTATCAAACATTGAAAATAAAAAAATCTCTTTTGCTTTGGTTGATTAGTTCAAAGTGAAATATTTTTGATTTTACTAGTAATTAGTGAATTTGAAGAAAAAAATTTAGTTTCATTAGTTGCATTAGAGATATCATTGATTGTCTTCTAATCATTTTGTTTGTGTAAAAAGATCTCAACTCTTCTGTAGCTAGTTTTCATCGAACGAAATGATGTACTGTGGCATGTAGTTTTGCATTTAGGAGATTTTTGAGACAGCACATTCGTTAGGGCCTAAAAATTGAAACGTAATTGAAGATCAAATTTAAAATCTACTCAATTTACACTAAGGCAGCTTTGAAATCTAACGAAACACATTTAGAGGTCTAGGCTAGAGATGTGTTCCGGCGTCTTAAAACCTAGTAGCTGTCGTTCACCTCTTGGCTTTAGACAGCACTAGTACAGACTTGTGCTCCCCGTGCCGTCACGTATATAAAGGGAGACCCCTCTAGGTTTCAATCCTTTATCCATAGGAAGCCGAGTCTACTGCCCTATACCTGTGATACACCGGATACAGCATTCGGGGAGATTGCCTGCACGTACGGAAAGTCCTTGGTTGATTTCTCTTTCATTATTGAAACCAAGGTGTATATTGTAGTTCACGGTTATTTGGTACACCCCTTTTGCCTAGTATTACTGAGTAGTCATTTTGATCCTATCTGACTCCCTAAATTTGAAAGGATCACCAAGCGCTTGTCCTTTCACGCTTGTGTCAAATCTAAAAGAGATAGAGTCACCTTTTTTACCATTTCTCGACTCTTAAAACATGAAACGGTGAAGTTTCTTATTTTTCAATGTGGTAAAAATTAATCACCCACGATTACACGCCTTGTTAGATTTTTCTTGTTGACCGTTTTATCGTGTGTCTTGACTCTTTTTCATCCCGTGTGTGTGTTTGATCTTTGTCGTTTCTGCCACAGTGGCGGAACCCTCGATTTCGTCTACTGGTAGTCCTTACACGGATGATTCATTAGAGGTATCACAATCCTCTGCTGAACCACAGTAGCCCATTGTTTCCGAGTTTCCTGACGGGGGACCGGTTCTTTCTGAGCAACCCTTTGGGGGACCAGTCGAGTTCGATTGGCCCTTTTCAGACCCTGTGTCTGAATTGAAATTAGGAGCTGATTTCCTTTCTCTTACATCGGGCTCGCCTTTTATTGCTGCTGTTTTTCCTCCTAGTCCTCGCCGTTTATTGCGAGATCTAGCGGCAGGCTCAACCATGAGTGATTCTAGTGAGGAAATCCCAACATCTGGTGAAGACTATCAGCTCTTCCCGCGAAGATTATTTTCAGGAGACAACTCTGAAATAGCTGTTATGTCAACGTCGAGTCCCTCATTACCACTGGGGTACAGTTCTTTGGGTCAGATCATTTCCGTCGCAGCCTCTATGGGAGTATCAGCTCCTTCTCCGAGGTCAACTGCTCCTTCACCGGGGGTGTCTCCCCAGACACCCGTTACTTCTATACCCGTCCGGCCCACTGTCTGTGTGGCTACATCTGCACCCGTTGTCATGGCACCCTCCGCCAGGGCTATGCCATCTCCTGAAGAAATTTATTTAGTGACTGATATACCAGATAACATCTCTCCAAAGGAGTATCAGTTGTCTCTGCAACAGCCGAACCCCGAGGTTGGACCATCCTCCCAAGATCCCAACCGCTCTTACTTTTCGCACTATGCATAGGACGGTACACCCGTGTATTCTTTTCCAGGTTAGTATAATGAGCACGGGGACATTTTGTGTCTACCCGCTCCTGAGGCTTACCTCCATGCTCAAGGTTTACCTTATAACCAGGCTTATAACCCGAAGGGCAACCTTTCCAAGGCCAACCTTCGGGCCAACCTGGCTATCCTTACAACCCACAGGGGTAGCCAATCTAGGGCTATCCTATGGGCTAGCAAGGGCCATCGTACAGTCCACAAGGACAGTATTACAGCCCTTCTGGTCAACCTGTCCAGCCTCAGCTGGGGTACCAACTGGGACCGATCTATGGTCCTGGGGGTAAAATCCAGCCTTCTCAGCCTATGCAACCACAGTATCCTGTTGTTTCTAACGTTTCATATCAGCCGAGACCATCCTATGGTTCTGCTTCAGGTCAAACCGGTTACCAGCAACCGTCTGGCCCTGTTCCACCTCCAGGCCAACCGACTCATCCGGTACAACCTGGGGCTCCTTTACAGCCAGGTCAACCTGCGCAACCAGCGTCGCCTTTCTATCCGGGTCAACCTGTTCACTCAGGTCAGCCCTCTCAACCGGGTCAAATTGTTCATTTAGGGCAGCCTGCTCATTCCATTAACCTTGCCCAACAGCTGATTCATTCGATGCCACAGCCAAATCAACAGTTGCGCCCTAGTTATCAGGCTCCGTAGGGTTCCACTTATCAACATCCGACTCATCCTCAGGGCGGTTATTATCCTCATGGTCAATCTCAACCGAATTATAATCAGCCCCGAGGCTCTTAGTATTATCCTCCTCCACCCGGTTCTACCTATACTCAGCAGCAAAATCCAAATTCTGCTTACACTGGGCCGACACATAATCAGGGTCTGTACTCTGGTTATCAAGCCCCACACACTAGTTACCAGCATCCAAATCAGTCTGGTTATATGACCTACACCCCCTACGGTTAGAATCCTACGGGACAGAACCCATGGGGGCAAGTATATTCGCAACCATTGTGGAGTACGGGTACCGGTCCTCATCCCGTGCCTGGCATGCCGGTTAATCCACCATTGCCGTTCCTGGCCACCTTGGAGTTGTTGGATGTTTCAAAACTGACCAATGATCCGATTTTTCATAATCTGTATTGGCCTCCGGTTCCTACCAAGATACCAGGTGATTGCCCCAAGTTTGAGGGTAAAGCTGGAGAGGACCCCCAAGTGCATGTGATGACGTATCATCTTTGGTGTTCGTCTAACTCTTGGGTCGATGATTCAATTCGTCTGCGCCTCTTCCAGTGCACTTTGACTAGAGCTGATGTTAAGTGGTACATAGAGTTATCCCGTGGCAACTTCCAAGATTTCAATTCCTTAGCCATGGCTTTTCTGACACACTTTCAGTTACCGGTTCTCTATGAAGCCGGGACGCACCTCCTGACTTCTCTAAAGTAGGATAAAGCCACTCACATTTTTTATCACATTCATGAGTGGCGGCGACGTCGTAGACTAATCAAGTTTCATATACCTGATCAGATACTAACTCACTGGTTCACCACCTCCTTCGTGAATAAAATCGCTCAAGATATTGCTATGGGAGCGTGTGTGACGGAAGAACAAGCCATTGCGCGTGCCCAATATCTGGATCTTGTATATTCTTAGTTCGGCACACTTTATGATATCTTGCCTGATGCTCCACGGTCCAGAACCTCTAAGGCTCCACCTACCCCTGCAGTGGATGGTGTCATTAGTTCTGTGTCTCATAATTCGAAGAAATCTTCGAATGGGAAGCAGAAGTCTAATTCTTCCAACAATGCTCCTACTAATCCCGCCCCATCCGATTCTGGCAAAACCGCGGAGGTGAACGCCGTTCAGGCCAATCCTATGGAGAAAGCCTCCAAGGTGAAAAATAAGGGCAAAGGTAAATCCAAATCCGAAGCCCCGAGGCCAGAATCCAAATCTCATACTGAGGATGGTTCTCAGTGTAAACCGAGGTACCCCTGCCTCATTTGTGAAGGAGACCATTATATTAAGGATTGTCCACGACGATCTGAGGTTAGTCAACTTCTCAAGGGCTCAAAAGGGACTCGGACAGTTTTAAAAGAGCCATTCCCATCTCAACATACCCAGATGGTTGAACAGCCGTCACCATCTGCACCATTTGGGTCCCAAGTTTTTATGATGAAGGTTGCTGCACCTATCTTTGTCGCTACGCGTTCGAAGGATTACAACGAATTGTGGCAGGCACCTGGGAAGGCAGTTGTAGATGGACCACCTCCCCCACCTATCTCTGGTTCATTGGAAATCGAGAAGAACTCCTGAACCTGTTGTGAAGCCACCTTCTAAAGGTGTTCTTCGGGGATCTTCTTATAATCCAAATGCTCGTGCTGCTCAACACTACAGCATTGTTGAGGATTTGGCATAGGCACCTTCTGCTATGTCTGCACTAGAAGTTCTTCAAAGTTGTCCTTCACAACGGAAGGCTTTATTGTCTACAATCAGTGGCATTGATCCCGCCGATTCGAGTCTTCTCACCTTCGTTTTAGAGAATTTCACTCCCCGACTTCCACATCAGATCGCTCTTGTTATTCAAGTCAGGATTAATGGTCTTAACATACATAGGGCCGTTGTGGATGAAGGTGCTTCCACCTGCGTCATTTCATCCGCTTGTTGGAAGGCCATCGGCTCTCCAACCCTTTCATCCTCTCCCAATGCCCTTGAGGCATTTAATGGTCGGGAATCCAAACCCCTGGGTGTTCTCGAGAGTTTAGCGATCACTTTACAGGGGAATACTGTCAACGTGGAAGTAGAAGTAGTCGACGCCAGGCTCAACTACAATATAATTCTTGGTGGCAGTTGGACCCATGCCATGCTATGCGTGCCGTCCACCGTCTTTCGACTTCTTAAGTTCCCTCACGAGGGAAAAATCGTTATAGTGGATCAGTTGTCCTTCTTCACCTCTACCTCTGAGAACAACACACCATACATGGATCAGATTCCGAATCGCCTTGATAGTGTAGGGCCCGGTCTCTTCAAATACCTCATCCTCATGGGTATCTTTCCTGCACCACCACCGCACACTGCTCAAGTTAACATGATTTCCAGGTCTGATGACCCCTAGCTTATTCCTACGCCTGAGCAGGTGTTTGAGTTTGGAGAATTAATGCCCTTGACTCCAGTAGAGATCAGCTACTATGAAATTGTTGCCCCATCTGATCCTCCACCTCCTCGGCATGCTCCTTTGAGCATGGCTCTAGACGTCTACTCTCAATCCCCCTGGCTTGTTCAGGTCGATTCACCTAATCCTCTCAAAGAGACTTTTCCTTCCGATGAAGCCATCATTGAAACTATGTCTCTTGAGGAGCTGCCTTGGGGCGATGGACATCATCGCTCCTCTTTTATGCCTAGCTTGGGGGCAATGAAAAATTGTTTGGAGCGTTATGCATCTCAGGTTCCTACTCCTCCTCTCCAAACGCCCATCTTGATGCACGAGGTTTTTTTGGAGGGAAACCTGAGTAACATCACTCAAACCATCCCGATCAACATCTCCGTTAAAACGGGGATCGTTGAGAATATACACGTGGGAGTGACTTGTTCTCCTGATGAGATTCAAGTCTATACTGATTTTTTTAAAGAATTCAGAGATGTGTTCACCTGGTCCTACGAGGAAATGTTGGGGATTGATCCCAGTATCGTAGTGCATGAGATTCCAACCTATCCTGGTACGAAGCTCGTGCGCCAACGCTTACGCCCCATGCATCCTCAGAAAGCCGCTGCAATCAAGGCAGAAGTTGAAAAACTTCTGAACGCGGGCTTTATTTATCCCATCCCCCTCACAGAATGGGTTTCTAACGTTGTCCCTGTTGATAAAAATCAGGGTACTATTAGGGTCTATGTTGACTACCACGACATCAATCGCACCTGTCCGAAAGATAACTATCCCACTCCATTCATAAACCAGATTATCGACGAATGTGCCGGAAGTGATATTTATTCCTTGATGGATGGTTTCTCAGGGTATAATAAAATCAATATTGCACCTGAGGATCAACACAAGTCTACTTTCATCTGTCCATGGGGTACTTTCGCGTATAAAAAATCCCGTTCAGCTTGAAGAATGCTGGAGCCAATTTTCAGCGTGCGATGTCTTACGCTTTCCATGACATTCGTCACATCGTTCAGCCTTATCTAGATGACTTTCTAGCTCACTCAGCTAGGCAAGAGGATCACCCAGAACACCTTCGCCAAATCTTCCTTCGCTGTAGACGCTACAATATTAGGCTTAATCCTCATAAATGCGTCTTCGACGTGGATTTTGGCCATCTTTTGGGATTCATAGTCTCCAAAGACAGAATTTTCCTTGACCCTTTAAAAGTCAAGGCTATCATCAACCTCCCATCGCTCTCCTCGCTGTATCAGTTGCAGAGTCTATAGGGAAAAGCGAACTTCCTTTGACGCTTTATCCCGAACTACGCGGAGGTGGCTAAAGGATTCACACACCTATTAAAGCAGAATGTTCCCTTCCATTGGGACGAAATTGCTCAGCAATCCTTTGAGAAGCTAAAGACATTATTGGTTAATGCTCCTTTTCTTCGTCCTTCGGACTATTATCGTGATTTCACTTTTTATCTCGCCGCCACGTTTAACACCATTGCTATGGTTCTGGTCTAGGATGATGATGACGGTAATGAACATGTCGTTTATTATCTATCACGAAACCTTCTTGATACATAAATGTGTTATGCTCACGTCAAGAAGTTGGCGTTAGCCGCAGTACACGCTGTGCAGCGTTTTCGCCATTACATCCTGTTGCGTACGATAACAGTGGTTTCGGATTGCAACCCCATGACATATATTCTCTCTAGATAATTACTGGGGGGAAAATACTCCAAATGGATCATCATCCTGCAGGAGTTTGACTTAGAGTTCACCACTGCTAAGTCAACCAAATCACTTGTTTTCGCAGATCTTATATGCTCACTCCGAACAGACTCCACTCCTTCGCACTCCGAGGATCATATCCCAGACGACACTCTTTTCCTCATCAGTACTCGCGACCCTTGGTATGGCTACATAATTGTGTATCTTCATACCTCCACATTTCGGTCTGAGTTGACTAAAGATGCTCAACGTTGAATTCAGCATCAGTCTGAACCCTACCGCATCGTAGGAGATACTTTATACCGTGTTGGAGTAGATTCGGTGCTCCGTCAGTGCCTAACCTTGGAAGAGGCTGAAAGGGTCCTAAATGATTGCCACAGTGGTGCCTGTGGTGGACATATGTCTGGATATGCTACTACCCAGAAAATTCTGTGAGCAGGTTATTTCTGGCCGTCAATATTCAAATACTGTATCGTTGCAGTCCGTAAATGTCATGCGTGCCAGGTGTTTCAGTGCAAGATGTGTGCGCCGCCTCTCCCTTTGCATCCTATTATTACCGTTAGCCCTTTTGTGAAATGGTGCGTGGATTTTATGATGTGTAACCCTCACTCGGCCGGGGGGCATGCGTATATCATTGTCGCTGTCGACTACTTCACCAAGTGGGCCGAAGTGATGCCTACACTAGCTGTCGACGGTAAGACAGCTGCCCAATTCATATTCAACCATATCATTGCACATTTTGGGGTCCTGCAAGCCATCGTTACTGACCATGGTACTCATTTCCGAGATTATATGATGGCCGAGCTTACTTCAAAGTTGGGCTTACGCCACGATAGCTCAACACCATATTACCCTCAGGAAAATGGCCAGGTTGAAGCAGTGAACAAGGTTCTGGTCACTATGCTTCAATGAACAGTTGGTATCCACAAATCCAATTGGCACCTCCAACTGTTCTCAGCTCTATGGGCATACCGAACGTCTACAAAGAGTTCAAATGGATTCACACCATTTCAATTGGTGCATGGTCTAGAAGCAACTCTTCTGGTTGAATGCGAGATTCCTTCGTTGAAATTAGCTGTGGAACTTCTACCCGATACTTCTGCTGAGGAAGAGCATCTTTTGTATCTGGAACGGTTAGATGAAAACTGTCGTTTAGCTGCTTTAGTGATTGAAGAACAAAAGAAGCGGGTCAAAGCTCACTTCGATCAATTGGTTTCACCTCGTTCCTTTGTTGAAGGGGACCTTGTCCTCCTGTATGATCAAGCACATGACAAGCTTGGGGCTGGCAAGTTCCAACCTATGTGGCATGGGCCCTACATAGTAAAATGTGTTTTGAAGAATGGGGCTTATGAGCTTATAGATTATGAAGGAGTTCTGTTGGCGCAGCCCAGGAATGGACTGTACCTGAAGAAATACTACGCTTAAAGTCATTTTTGGTGTGGTGTGTGTACATAAGTGTGTGTTTTTCATTTGTGTGCATGTGTGGTGTGGTGTGCGATGTAAACATCTTTCTGCTGTTCAGGTCTTCCTGATTGTGCAGATGTCCATTCGTCTGTTTGTTGGTTTCGTGGATGGTGCCTCCCACAGTACCAGGAACCTGCCTTCGGCGACCTGGGTAATCTATGATCCTGCTGGTGAGTTGGTCAACCTGCAAGGTGTGTGTCTGGGACGTACTACAAATAAAATCGTGGAATATAGTGTTGTATTAGAGTTATTAACTGAGGCTGTAAACCTTGGTATCCATGAATTACTTGTGTATCTAGACTCACAACTTGTAGTATTACAACTGAACGGTCATTATTCGGTCAAAAACCCATCCATTTTACGTCTGTATCTGCGTATTCGTTTACTGGAAAGAAATTTTGACTATATTACATATCAGAATATACCCAGGCACATGAATACATTAACAGATGCAGTAGCTAATTTGGTGTTAGATAGACATTTGCGCAATTTTTAAATCATCATCACATGTAAAAGGAAAATCCATCCAGAAATAGATATGAATATATATAGATATCGAAATGTTTACATAGTGTGCATCGCATAGAATCAAAAAATATATATGTTCATCTTAATACATCCAGAGACGGCATGTCTCTCAAAAAATATGCATGATAAAATTCCTAGGAGTCTAATCCGCATGGTGCTCATGATAACAAGTGACTGCACGCACTAAGCATCTCAGAATTCGGTGGAGGTGACTAGGCACTCCCACTGTGTGTCGCTGGTATGCCATCGGTACATCCGCCAGCCGGGCGTAGTCTGGGATCCCTCGGGCGATGCCCTCAAGATTCTGGATTAACTCCCCCCCCTCTGCACCCTCTGCCTAAGGATCAGGTGCGGGAAGAGTCCTCTGTGTGATAGGAGACATACTGGCTGGTCTCTCTAGACCCACGTCTGCATACATATAAAATGTGTCAGGATGAATATGCATTAACAAAAAAAATCATAAAACATAAAATCAAAAAGAGAAAGGGTCATACCCAACTCCTCATCCTAATCATCTCCCTCCGGCAGTGGGAGATCTGGATCACCAGTGAAATCGATACCTGCATATGGCTAGTCTTCCACTACGATCAACTGATGCCACAACCACCCAAAAAACTCCGGCCTCCAGGACATCTGTTGGCCTCCTCCAGCTCTGGGCATCAGTGCTGCCCAGCGAGCCATTCTTGGCTCTCGTGGAATCAGCTCAGCTAATATGGCCCCTTGGCCCTGGAAGATTGGTAATCGTTCCAGAATGAATGATACCAGGATGGAACCATAGCCAAACTATTTCAGCTTGGCTTGTTTGCATTTGTTCAGTTGCCTCTTTATGTTTATCGTCACTGCTGTGGCCCAGTCGAACAATAGAGGAGTCATGCACTCTGAGGCTAACAAAAGTTGGGCCTTTGTGGCCTCGTGCAGTGCCTGCGACCCTATAGCCCGAGTGATGGTATGCAGCACCACTCTTAGTGCCAGATCAGGAATGGTGTGGATGTCCACCTTTCCACTTCCTGTTCCCAGGTGTGCCCCTCGACACACCCGTGCCATCACTTGCTCCATTTTCTCACCAGACGATCTGCTCCCTGTCAATATGGGTACCGGACCTCTGCGCGATAATCTGGTTATGACCACTCTTGCATTTTCTTGAGATGTATGGCCATTATTCATATCACTTCCCTCATCTCTCCCATTTTTGTGATATTCTTATTATTATTCACGATATGGATGATGCTCGTAATGGAAATTTTTCCCCTCTACTTATGGCCCATGTCACCTCTTCTTCACCAAGGAAGGGAACGAGTCAACCCATCATTATTATTGGTCCTTCTCAAGTATAAATGGTGGAGTATATCATAATTATCCTTCATTTTTCATAATCTATGGGATCAAAATCTTCAGGCCCCCGAGGAGTGTCTACTTATGAACCATCAAAAATATATTTTGTCTATGAGTTCAATTTGGTCTCAATGTCAATGGAACTTCAATCCACTAGTACCTAGTATCACTATGTAGGCATTGTGCATGTGAATCTTGTCTCCCATAGTTATGATCCAGATACTTCTTCATCATCTACTTCATGTCTTCCATCATAGTTTCACATCCAAATATTTTATTCTAATGAATACATTATGGAGTATTTCACCATGCATGATTATCCATGGGATGATATGCATCATCACTCTTATTTTCTCCCACAACAACCAAGACAATTTGACCAATTTTTTGTGGAATCGAAAGACTTCATTCAAAGTCAAGTAGATTGACTCAACCAACCCTTACTCTAAAATCAAAAATTTGGGCCATATCCACCTTGTGACCATTATATTTCCACACAATGTCTGGGTAAGGGGGCATACATTCCTTACGGTACAGAATAAGAAATTCTCCTCAACCCTCATATTGCATCTAGTAATGTGGAATTAAGCACCCTTATTATTACCCATTCTGAAGAACTTCTAAAGTCCCACATCACTCTAGGTCATGTTAGGGATGGTCCACTTAATAATTCCTACATATTACCTCAAAAACCGAGTCCTTTTTACATTTTTTTTCAGTTCCAATCCTGTCTAAGTGAGCATTAGGTAATTATATCCCAATCAATTTTTTTTTATGGAGACACCTATATGTGAACCCATACATTTAGTCCCTTTGACTGGCATATGTGGTATAGAGTGATATTAACACTCCACCATTTCCTTTATCCCATATTTTTCATCCATTCTATCCATAAGAAGATAACCAATCCACAACAAATAGTGGTCATACACATCATGCATAACGATATTTTGTACAAGTAGTTGGAATCCTCCATTCTAAACAAATATTGCATGTCCATAGCATGTTATGTACACATCCAATAGGGGGGCATCATTGCAAACTTTTCATACTTAATTAGTCATTCCCCCCCCCCCTCTCAGGCCCCTTAGAATCATAAGCTAGGGGGAAGTATCTCATGCTTAGGGACATGATGATCCCCTTGGCCACTTTCTCACTTTATTATTATCCACTCTTAGCCTAGGCCCCAAAGGTTCAAGAAGGATCGATTATCATTTCATCCTTTGGGTAGTATGTCCTGTTGGCCACTTTAGTGATCCATCTACACATTGCATATGATAGCTAATTGATATAATATATTGAAACATTCTAGTCTATGTGATTCCACATTTACCACCTAGTCCCCATGTTTGACTTTTTCATTTGTGGTAGCATCGGATGTGCTCTAAGTCTCAAACTTTGTTGAGGGTCTTAGACACATGTATTCTGCATAACCCATAAATTATTTTTGGAAATACCACTGAGAGACAATTTTATTTAATAAATTAATAATTTTTAATTAGACCCTAATTCTAAACTTAGGAAACTAAAATTATTAATGGGTATTAATCTAAACTATGGGTGAAACTTCTAGAAAATGCAAATCAAGTCAAAATTTAATCTTAGCCATTGATTGGAGATCTAATATCATTTGTTGAAATATCAAAGACAATAATATAAAGAATACTTGAGGGTCATTTGGAAAGAAACATCGATAGATCAAGAGATCGAATTTTCTAAAGTGAGTAGTGCTCAAAGGAAAAATTTGATCGAGAGATTCTCATGCAGAGAGGGGCAAAAGCAGTTTTGATCGGAGGATATTCTCCGAGGCCAAGAATACCCAGCATACATGCTGAGAAAGATGCAAAGGAAGTAGCACAGTGCCCAGAGAGGGTGACACATCACTCAGAGAGGGTGACTGAGGGCCACAAAGGCCACACGCAAAGGCAGCATAGTATTCCTAGTAGAAGTCTGAGTTTCAACTGGGAGATCAACGTTTTGAGCCTGGAGGGCTAGAATCGAGATTTTTTAGGGTTTAGTGATTCAATAGAAGAGGTGATGTAGTCCATCAGATGTCCCCACACAATCCTACATAATTACTACACATAAGGTGCTCAAGTTTCATCATTTCATCTACCAGATTAGCCGAGACTTTCAGAGTGAGGTAATTTCACAATTGTTCTTTATTCTACCAAGTGATATTATTTGTACTTGATAGCCAGCAAGGCATCCAGATATCATATTCAAATATAAATATTACTTAATAATAAAAACCTCAGATTTTTTGCATCGTTTTTCCCGCATTGGGTTTTTCCAGGGACATTTGTCCAAAAACAATGATGTCATGTGTGATGTTTTTTATTTTTATCAATCACTTGTTTCACATATTACTTTAATTAAGGGAAGGATTCTTCAGTAATTACTTTATTATTTATAGAATAAAACTGCAAGTAACTTGTTAATTTAATTTACAAGTAGGAGAAGTTAATTTAGTTACTTGCAGTAGGATTCCAGATCCGGGACTTGGAATTTTCACATGGTATCATAATATTTCAAGTGAAATAGGAATATTAGATCTATCATTAAGCAGGAGGTCGAATAGCTATAGAAAGAGCCAATTCGAATCCCAAGACGTATTGTGCAGTCCAGGTTAGAAGGGCTAAAGTTTTGCGGAAAGTATCTCTCTGAGAGAGTCAAAAGAAAGGTAGGACTTCCATATCAATATTTTTCTGAATTTGAGGGTGCATTGTAGAGCCTCAGTGTAGAGATGGTGGGACGCATTTTTTCTACAAAAATAATTTTTTTTTCCTGACAGAAAATTCTTCATAAGAGAAAGAAGAAGCTGAGTGAGGGAATTCTCTTCATCGAGGATTTCCTAGCCGGGGAATTCTATTTTTTTATGTTTTAGGAGCATATCTGGGTGGCAGATCTACAATCTCCAGAAAGGACTGTATAATCCAATCCCATATTGCATATAATAGGAAGAAGAGGGAGATAATTGACATTCTTAATGGCCATGGCAACTCACGGGCATAGAGAACAGGATCGGTTGGAGGGTGCCTCTAACTATGTAATCTGGAAGGTGAGAATTTTATGCCTTCTAGATGAATACGATCTCAAGATTTTCATCACAATTACAGTATCTATCCCTATAGATCCATATCTGATGAAGAAGTACAATTCTGATATGGCGAAGGATAAAAGGTTTCTCGTAGATGGATTTAAATATCATATAGTGTCCCATATAGCCGGCAAGAACACAATTAGATAGATGTGGGAAGCCTTGGAAGTATTTTATGAAGGATATTCCAAGAAGAAAAATATGTACTTACAGTAGAAAATGAGGATAGTGCAAATGCAGAAATGGGAACACATTATTCTATTCCTGACAAGGCTTCAGGAAACTCATGATCAACTAGCACTCGTCGATTCCACCCCTTCTCCTACAACAATTGTGAGACTGACTCTTAACGCAGTTACTGAAGAATGGCAGATTGCTGTCTAGAGCATCCTGGGAAGAGAAACCTTGCCATGCGGGGAAGAGATGCAGGTTTCTCTCCAGCAAGAAGAGCTAAGAAGGTACCTAGTCAAGTGTAAACTTGAGGGAAACATTAGCAGTGGGTCGAAGATAAAGGAGGAGGAGGAAAATGTAGCCCTTGCATCCAAGGGGTAGCAAGAGAAGAAGAGATGGAAGAAGTACGTCTCAAAGATTAAATGCATCAGTTGTGGTGAACTTGGTCACTACGCAACGCAGTTTCCTTTGAAGAAAAGGGACAAAGACGATAAGCATGATCCGAAGGTTGCATCCACAAATATCGAGGAGGATGAGTATGCTATGATCACCCATGCATATCCAGGAGGGAAATGGGGTGATACTGAGTTGTAAGTTCGTAAGAACTTCAATTGGGAAGGATCCTTGAGGATCCCACCTCTTAGATCATGACCTTGCTATGGGTGCCCAAAGATTAAAGTAGCATGCTGGAGGAGTTACAGTGGTGCAAAGGAGTGTTTGAGCAAAAAATTCAGTAGTTATCTGTGCAAGAACATAAGTAGCATAGAGAATATTTTCATCATTGTAGAGGGACGCAATGCAGAAGCAACATTAGCGCAGTGATTTAGAGGGACGGTGTGGGAATAGTAGCAGTCAAATTTTCAACATCGAGATGCATCTTGAACACTTTTTCAAAGTTTTGGATGTTTTTCAGTTTCTTCTCTCAACAACTGAGTTGTAGTGCAGAGGTAGCAGTGGCAGTCATAGCATCAAATGCAACATTATAGAGGGAGCTGCAGTATGGATGCAGTGTTGTTCGTGGAAGGGTCAGCAGCAGTATAGTTTCAGCAGCAACACAATAGTTGTTGGATAGCATGTCAGACATCAGCAGCATAGAGGGATATGCTTCAGAGTCAGAACAGTATGTAGCAGGGCATATTTTCTAGAGCACATTCCTCACTAAGAGGGATTTTTTATTTATGGTAGCATTGGATGTACTTTAAGTCTCAAACTTTGTGGAGAGGCTTAGACACATGTATTCCACATAACCCATAAATTTTTATGGGAAATTCCACTCATAGACGGTTTTATTTAATAAATTAATTATTTTTAATGATACCCTAAGTATAAAATTAGGAAATTAAAATAATTAATGGGTATTAATCTAAATCGTGGGTGAAACTTCTAGAAAAATCAGATCAAGTCAAAATGTAATCATAGCCATTGATTGGAGATCTAATCTCAACTGTTGAAGTCTGAATGAGAAGACTATAAATAATAATTGAGGGTCATTTGGAAAGAAACACCGAGAGATCAAGAGATTGAATTTTTTGAAGTGAGCAGCGCTCGGAGGAAAACTTTGATCAAGAGATTCTCACGCAGAGAGGGGGGAAATCATTTTTTGTTGGAGGATCTTCTCAAAGACTAAGAATACTTAGAAAATAGGTAGAGAAAGAAACATAGGAGGTAGTGCAATGCCCAGAGAGGGTGATGTAGCACTGAGAGAGGGTGACGCAGAGCCACGAAGATGACACGCATAGACAACACATTATTCCGAGCAGAAGTCTGAGTTTCAGCTGGGAGATCTAAGTTCTGAGCCAGGAGGGATATAATAAAGATTTTTGAGGGATGAAAAATTTGGTAGAGGAGGTGACACATTCCATCATAGATCCTCATGCAAGACTACGCAATTACTATGCAGAGGTAGTGCACAGGGTGTTGGGGTTTCTTAGCCGGGACTTGTAGAGTGAGGTAATATCACAATTTGTCTTTCTTCTTCCAAGTGATATTCTTTGTACTAGATAGCTAACAAGGCATCCAAAGATTGTATTCATATATAATTGTTGCTTAATAATCAAACCCTCAACTCTGCTGCATCGGTTTTCCCACATTGGGTTTTTCAAGGGATATTTGTCCGAAAATAACGGTGTCCTGTGTGATGTTTTTTCTTTTCTCAGTTCATTTTTTCACATATTAATTTAATTAAGTGAAGGATTCTTTAGTAATTTCTTCATTATTTACATAATAAATCTGCAAATAACTACTTAATGTAATTTACAAGTAGGATAAGTTAATTTAGTTTGTGTAGTAGGATTCCATATCTAGGACTTGGAATTTTCACATGACTTGGTGGGTGGGGATGACTCTAGAACTCCTCTAGTAGTTAATTGACTTATATTTTCTTCCTATGATTTGTCACCAGGAAACATTCTTCCAAGAATCATTAAAACCATTCTTAGAGAAGGAAGGATCGAAAGTTTCAAATCCAAATTTTGACGATCTATTTTTCCACCATGAGCTCACTAAAATAGGGCCTTCTCCTCCTTTCTAACTTCTCTACCAGATAAACGAACCAATGAATTGGAATTGGAGGGAAAACCCTTTATAAAGGAAAAATCCACTTTTTTCTGTTGGTAATGATGGGCTTATACTAGCTTTGTTTGATGAACCATTAGCAATGCTGTAAAGCTTTTTCCAAGCTGTATAATACATATATCATACTTTATTTTTTATTTAATAGTTCATGATCCATAAGCCATTTTTTCCAACCATTTTTAGGTATCCTCCTATTAAAATTGGATTTCTTAATATTTTTTTCTCATACTCTAACACCACCTTGTCTTTGCACTTATTGAATCATTTGTAATTTTCATGTAACCATTATTTACTCATGTTTTCAAGGTCTCCTTTAGGAAAATTCCCTGTGGAATTTCACATATAAGTAGCACCACACTATTCGTCGCATTTTCCTATCATTCAATCGATATCGCCTTAGGGACTCCCACACTTCAGTAGGTGGATCAACCCATCCATATATTGATTTTTCCACCTATTGAGTATTATATTCTACCTCGCATGGGAAAACCAACACCATTACCCCTTTTCATTTTAGTTCCCATGCCATTCAATCCCATTCATATTGGGAGAACAATTTATTTTCATAACCAAAGCCAGAATAATTTGTATTTCTCACTTTTATGATCGCAACCCATGTCCCCCTAGAATCCCCCCCGCCTTTTCTACCACTTGGATTATCTTGAGAGGGCCTTATACAACTTGTACTTGGTTTGGTCTGTGGCATCACCATTAAGTCTCCCTTTTTCATAATATAAGAGATGATTCACCATTATGTCCCATGGATTATGTTCAGAACCACATTGAGTCTTTTTATAGTATGTTAAAACCTCTATGTGTTATACCCATCATTTATTATTGTAAATTGACCTACATATATCTTGATATGTCTTTGAAAATATTTTTTCTAAGTAAGTGATCATCCCCTTTGGAATATGTTTAGTCGCTACTAGGTCAACCTTGCTTGTTGTGTTATAATAAGGGAAATAATAAGCCCACCCATCATACCACTTCATTCCCCACCCTTCGTGCTAGTTTTTATCAGTCAAATTATTATTCCTCATGCCTTATAACACCTTATCAAACTTTCATAACTACAAAACTCCCACACTTCACGAAAATGAGGAACTATGCAACTTGTGTAGCAGATGTGTAGCGATGTGTAGCATACCTCCATGATTGATATGGATATAGAGATTTCTAAGAAAAACAAATAAAATATGTGTGTTTTGAATGGTATTGTGATTGTGTAGAACCCGTAAAGGATTTTTCCCAATCCCTGCAAACCTTCAAGCTAACTAACTCCAACTTGTGCAACTTGTGAAACAAATTTTCCCCTTTACCTTACGAAACCTTATTGCACCTTGACAATAATCCATAGATCAAAATGACACATTTGAGGGAGAACAAGAGAGGTTCAAGGAAATTTGAATTTTCTGCCACCCAAAAATATTTTCTTGTCATGATGGTGGTTTTGCATGATGACGTGATATGGTACTTTTACAATCATTAGCAATACATGACACTAACTGACCCATAACTAACTCTAACTGATTCATGTGACTGACATGACCCCCAAAACTAACTTATCATGAGAAAATATCTCATGAAATGACTCCTCATGGCCTCTTTATGACTTTACAAATTCGAATTAGGGCTAATAGACTATTTTATGACAGACATATTTACAATGAATTTGAATTTTTTGACCCTTTTTAGACAAAAAACACCTTAGACTATGATACTTGGTGAATTCATAGGCTAAATCTTGCAAAAATACCCAAAAAATGAGTAGTTAGACAAACACAATTTTATCCCTATATTATGGGACCCTAACATTAGCTCCAATGGGGATGGAAGCCTCTCAATGAGGTGCCAAGAACGCTGCATACTAGTAGCCTAACCATTGGGAAATGGATTCCAACTCAAAAAATACTATAAATTCACTATCACTGACTTGAGTTTTAACTTACATACCTTAGCAGATCACTAGAATATTTAGGCCTTCACTTTGGGCTTCAATTTCCAATGATGGCCACCCACACCTGCAGTACCAAAAAAGAATACCAAACTACCAAGACAAACTGCTAGAAATTGGCACACTGCTGAAAAATATGCTTAGAGGGCTGAGCTGATTCACACACCTACTTACTCTAATTGATCCATAAGCTACTTGATCTAGAAAATTGAAACAACCAGTGTAACCATGCAAGCAGATGGCCACTCACTTGAATTTTTCTTACACTTTCCTTGAGTAGGAAGAAAAAATAATAGAATGGAAACTCAAATTGTAGCTAAGACTGATATTATTGGTGTAGGAATGCTACAAAATATGCCTTTATTTATGACTATGACAAATTGGCTAGAGGATCTTGAAAATCATAAAATGCTACATGTTCTTGATGATTAACAAAAAAATGGAATTTTTCTTCAAATATGATGTCTAATTTTTTTTCTTCATTAGACTCCTCATTTTCTGAACCTTGAGTGACTTTTCCTGTGTTCTCATTTTTCTCATTCACAATAAAAAACTTTGAATTTTATCGAGGAATTGCAAATGGAATAGTTGCGTCATGTATAACGGGAGTGTTAAGAGTTAACCTTTCATGTGCTTAAAAAAAAATATGATCTTGATCTTCAAAATATTCTATTTTTTTTACTTCAAGAGGAAGATTTTTATGAATAAAGTCTTCATTTTAAAAAGGCTCTATAAAAACCATTTCTTTTTCACTACTTTCCTTCAACTTATGGTGGTCAATTTGAAGCCTAGCATCCTGAAAATTTGAAGCCACGTGTATATCTCCTTAATAAAATTCATTCATGAATAATCCTTCATGTGAGTCTTAATTGAGAGTTTTTACAGTAACAGATTCATTAGATATCTGAAAAAGACTAACTTTAATGCAATCTTCAACAACTGGCACAGTAAGATGCAATAATATTTCACATAAATTTTTAATATCATTGTCTTGGGATGCATTCTCATGCTGTTGAAAATAAGAATTTTCAAAAGGATTTGTAATCTTCTTTTCTTCAGTCACTGACCTAGAATATGAATAAACCAATGGACTATCTATTTCCTTTTTTTATTGAAAATAGTTCTCATACTTTCGATCACAAAAATACTAACAAGACAGCTGCAATTTTTCATCAACTTCATAGGATGGAACATGACTGCCATCATTAAAGTCCTGCTTGGTTTCATTTTCATCCAAGAGAGAAGCCACCATTTCTTATTGGTTATGAAAATGGTTATCATACAAAACCTCAAGGATCTCTTCATCCATGAACTCTTCATCACCATAAGAATTTTCCATATTTTGAATGAAATCCTCAAAATGATCACAATAATCCTCAACCAAAGAGAAACAAGGATGAGACTCTTTTCATTTCTCAAAAAATACTAAAAGAAAATATTTAATGGAATACATGCTACCAAGTGGCAAACCTTCATACCAAGGCTATGCTTTCCCCTCCAAAGTGACCGTAAATATCATTACTAGGAAGTCCTCATGAAATTCAACCTTAAGTCTACATACATACATGTGAAATTTAACAAAATCAAGAGCAACATCATCTCCTACAAGATCTTTAAACTTTGGAAAACAAAATCCAGTCTGCATGAGGCATGTGATTTGGAAAACCTGGAATGTGATCTCATTTTAAAGGATAATACCTTACATATATGTGATCCATATTGAACCAATATAGTTGTTATTAAAACTATGATTTTTGAATCTTGCTACCAATGGAGTATTTGGATCGGGTTGAAAATTGATTGGAGTCACTAGATGAATGGTTAAACCTTCATATGTTTGACTATTTTCCACCATCAATATCCAAATCTAAAAATTTGAAGATATTTCCCAGAGAGGATCAAACCTTTTGTTCCCTAGCAACGTCGCACTCTGTAAATTCTCTAGGCTGAAAAAAGAAATCGGGAGGTACCCACTAACCCCATTTAGGCTAGAATCTATCCCTATTAGCCTTCGAGAGGGCTATATGACTGTGTTCTTCTCTCAATCAACTAAATGTTTGAAAGCTTCTAGATCTTAGGCTACCTATGATGATCAAAGGGTAGTTTTAGGCTTTATTTCTGAAGGTAAATGTAGGAAAGTAAATCTACTCTAGATCAAATCATTGTTTTAGGTCCAAGTGAATAAGGGATATGATGAAATTATAATAGAGGCAAGATAGCTAGACTTATTGATATCAAATAATAATAAAAATTGCAGTGAATTGGTGAGTGAAGCATGATGAAAGAAGACAAATTGAGCATCAAAATACTGATGAATTCATATTGTTGTAGAGGAAAAAGATAATACATATGATCAGTTGATTTAAATCAAAGCAGTAAGTGAATTCTGAAGAAAAAAAAATCCTTTAAAACTGAGCATGAGGAATTTTTACACCATGGAAATATATATTATAAACCTAACACAAAGTAACACAGATACAAATAAGCACTAACGTAGGTATCTCTATCAAAATTGCATCTGCCTTCTTGTTTTCACTTAGGAGAATGATACAAAATTGTAGAAAATGTAGACTAGCTTCCTTCCACTACCAGCCCTTTCTAAATTCAAATTCATGAATTATATATAGTATTCTCTTCCTAAGTAAAAGGGGTTCAAAGTCCACCTTTTCCCAAATATAGGAAGAAGTTAAAATGCTTTAGGAATAAAATATTTCGAAAATCTGCCCATATACTATTAACTAGGGTTTGGTTTTGGACTAACCAAAAACATGCTAAATGACGAGAAAATCGGGGGATTTTGTAGAAAAATATTCAAAATTCATCATCCAAATTAGTTTGGAATCAATTATTCCAATTTAGAGGTCCACCAAGTCAAATTTAAAAAAATTATAGAACTCTGTCAGCAAATATGGCTTGGCGAAATTGTGAAACATGGGTCTCAAAGTGACACCTTTAGTTCCCAAACTGTAAAACCTGTAAACAAACTGAGAGATGTTTGTGTTATTTGGCGAACTCTCAACAAAAACCTCTTTTATTTTTGAAAATTTCACTTCCATCTATTATAAAAACACACCAAAAAACAATGATTCAAACAGGAATAAAAATACATAATTTTATTTTTAAATATAGCCTCCAAGATCATTTCATATCTCTAAAACCATAATACATGTGCAAAAAATGAGAGTTTTTTTTTTCTTTGGTCCATTCTTGACCAAAACCTGTTTCATTTTTGTGAAATTAATTTTGATTTTGTGATAAAACACTTTTTAAAACAATGATAAAAATAATGAGTTTCGCAACAAATTCATAGCAAGTCTAAGTAGCCCTCCATACTCTGTATGGTTGCACACCTCCCCTAGAAAAATGGATCAAATGGGTAGGCTTGAAATTTATATTTTATGGTGTATAAATATTTAAGTAGGCTCTCCAGTGCTCTCAAACCTCTTAGATGGTTGATTCCCACTTGCTCAATAGATTCGTAGCATGTCTAACATTTTGAGCTTATGATGGCCTTTCTTCTTCAAAATGGCTGAGGAGCACTATTACCACATAAAAACATCTTATAACACCTTATGAAGATTTCAGAAATAAAAAACTCCCACAATTCACAAAAATGAGGGACTATGAAACTTGTGCAACAAATGTGTAGTGAAGTGTAGCAGACCTTCATGGTTGATATGGTTGCAAAAATTTCCTAGAAAAACAGAGAAAATGGGTATGTTTGGAATGTCAGTGTGATGGTATGGAACCCCTAAAGTAGTTTTCCAATGCCTTCAAAACTTCAAGATATATAACTCCAACTTGCACAGTAGATTCTTTCCCACGAGATTTGAATGTTCCCCTTCGACTTCTGAAAACTTCTTGCATCTTGACACTACTCTAGAGCTTGGAATGAATCACATATGAGGGAGAATGAAAGAGCCTCAAAGAAATTTTAATTTTATTCCACCCAAAACTTTTTTCTTTTCATGATGGTGATTTTGAATGATGACATGAGATGGTACTTTTACAATCATGAGCAAGACATGACACTAAATGGCCCATAACTAACTCTAATTGATTCACATGACTGACATGACCCTTATGAGGAGAAAATGCGTCATGACATGACCCATCATGGACTCTTTTTGACTTTACAAAATTTAATTAGGGTTAATAAACTATTTTATGTGACACATATTTATAATGACTTGGCTATTTTGACCCTTTGTACACAACAAACCCCTTAGACTATGATAGTTGGTGAATTCATAGGTTAAATATTGCAAAACGACCCCCAAAATGAACAGTCAGAAAAACATACTTTGATCCCTATATTATAGGACCCTAAAAATTCTCATATATTTAACCCACGTGGAAATAACCCAAAAATTCATTAATTTCATATTATTTTCCTATTTATCGATTTATGTGAAAATAATTAAAAATATTTTCACCATTTTTCCATTTCTTAAATAAATCATTACTTATTTATTATTCCTTATTTATTTCACTTTTCTCTTAGAAAATCATTATTTAATCATTATTTAATAATTATTTCTAACTCATTTGACCATATCATCCACAAATAATTACTAAAATCATTTTTATTTATTAATTATTTCAATTATTTTTATTAATTAACTCAATTAATCATTATTTTTTGAATTAGTAAAATAAATAAAGATTATTGACCATTTATTTAATACTTTCCTCTCCCAAAAATAAGAAAATATTCATAAAGTTTAAATCTTCTTTTGGTTTACCAAATATTTTATTATTTATCCATATCAAGACTAATCTATCATTATGTTATAAGGAGAGAGGTTTTTCTCCACCATTAAATCATGACCATTTTTCATCGTGGAACTTATTATCTTAGATAATTTGAGGTCTTCACCTAAGTTCATCTCCATTTTCTACCAAATTTCATACTAGGAAAAAGTAAAACTACATCAACAACCAATGAAAGGACAAAGGACACAAAAACCCAAGTCGTTATCTTCTACTCCACATCTGTCCCTACACTTATTTATCATAATAAAAAATCATTTTCTAAGTCGGTTTTATAGTTATTGTTTATGTGTTATGATTTTAAAAATTTTGTGAATATAATAATTTCGATATACCATTTCCACTTTGCATATATGTATATTATACATTAACATATACATAGATAGGGTTTAAATTTTTTATTATTTTTATTCTAGCTTAGTCAATAGCAGAAGAAAAGGGATATGTTAACCCTTATGCATAATCTTTTCTAACACCCATTCTGGAGATGTTATTCAAGTGTGTTCTCACCATCATGCATATGAATCTCAATCTATAACTACTGAAACACATCCTTGAAGTCCTCATACTCTATATATTCATTTTTATATGTATCTTGGATGAGTGTATCCATGTGCATTATATTTCCCAAAGTTATGATGTATGATGTGGGTGGTGTTGGCTTGAGGGGTCCTAGCCCATGTTCAGAGTTTATCGCACAACCAAAAAACCCTCCAACTACTGACCTTCTTGCACATATCAAAGTCTCACTCAAATCAGTATGAGGGGGTGATGGAACCAGGTCTTCGCACCCTAAGGAAGAAAAGAATTTGGTGGCCCTAAATAGGTTGATTGCAAAACTTATATAGATTGCAAAATAGATGCGTATAGATACATATCAATACTAATCAAATCACCTTTTCTCAGACATAGATAATGCATAAAATAGATGAATCTTAGATCACTTCGTTGCAAATATATAAGAACATAACCAGATCTATGTAATGAACATTTAATTAAGAATATTTATTTATGTATTCAACCATCAACATATATTCATGCACAAAGAATAGATCTACTCGCACAAATACAATTAATAAAAATAGAAGTAAGTGGTCTTAAAGAATAAACAATAAACAGATAACATAGTGTTTCGCCAAAACTGGTATTTGTATTAGATTCCAATAGTTCAGTACAACAAACTTTTCCCTTACAATTACCCTTCCACGAACATAATCAATGGAGTCCGCACACAGCCAGCAGGAGCCTTTCTACCGAAACCCAGACTTACAAAATGTATCACACAGGCATAAACATACTTAGATCCCAAAACATTACATGAAATCTTAGACTCGATCTATCTATTTATATCCATCTTAGTGCGCAGATACTATGGTCTCAAACCATGGTTTGAGGCCCATAGTTTACCTTTACAACCCATTTACATAAAAGAGAGACTTTGACCTGCCCCAAATCCCCTTGACCTTTCTAGGCAGCATGTATATACAAAAATATTCTAAAAAATGTACCCCAATGGACCCCGCTCCAACAGGCCCCCAACACAAATCTATGACTCATCTTGAGTCACTGTGTGGTCTAATCCTTCATCTTTTCTTGGAGCACAGCAAAAAAAAAATTCAGTGGCAGCACCACCTCAAGACTCTGTGCAACATCTCCCTGCGCTTAAATTACTAATTTCTCTATAGTGGGCCCTTCAGTGTCCAATTCAATGCTTATATGTGTTTGTTGAATGGCCTTCATCGTGCTATCCAATGTTTGCGACAGCTGTAGAGCCTCCTCGGCACATGACTTCATCCTTGCCTCAAGAAATTGTTCTCTCTAGCACAGGTCCTCGATTTTATTCTAAATTACCTGCCTCTCATATAGGTGGGTGAGGTTTTTTGCAATAACAAGGGTAGGCGTCACCATTCGAATATCAACAAATTATTGTTCTTTGATGCACAACCCATTGTGCAAATGTTGTAACATAGGGTCATTCTGAACCGAAGTACAGACACCCATGACCTCATCCAAGAGTTGATAGCACTGTGTGATGTGGTAGCAATGCTATCAGTGGCTTGCTTTATGTGGGCAACCCTCTTTTCTCTGACTTCTGGCAGGGTTTCTGGCTGCAATTTTAGCTGTAACTTGGCAATCTGATGCTTGAATTTAGCCCAGACAGTTTGAAATTCCGCGTGCAAGGCCTTCAATGTAGCAACCACCCCTTCTAATTTCTCTATTGGGGTTGTTGTGGCTAAAAATGTTGGCATGTCGTTGCACACTTGATTTATATTTTCTTGAAGTGCAACGCATTGAGCCTCTACTACTCAATGTGCTTCCTCTGTTGTCTACTATTTTTGGTGCACTTCGGCAGCCTGCAGTTGCAACTCTACTACAGTGGTGTGGGCATGGGCTTCGGAGAATTAGAGCTCATTTGAAATCATACTATGTATCAAGTGCAATTTTCCTATAGGTAAAACAGACAAATTAATATTTATATCTCCGCAACCTCGTAGTTTCGTGCACTAGCTGGCTGATTCTACATGGATGGTTGACTTAGGAATTTGAACCAGATGAATTTCTCCAGCCATAGGTAGGAATATATTTATTGGATGTGTACTGGTTGCATGCACTCTCACTTGCATCTGGCTCACTTATGAAATACTAGCCTGAATCAAGCTCGTTTGAACTTTCAGCTCCTGGATGCCAACCTGCACCCACTCGAGTGTATTCTTGTACTAATTTTCCATGTTTGTCCACCTATCCTCTATGGTGGTCATGAACGTGTTTGCTATTTTGTTGAGGTAATGTTCGATCAGTGTCAAGATATCATCTCCAGTGTATTTGAAACCTTTGCATTTCTTTCTCGATCCTCTCGTACCCTGAGAACTGCACTTTGTGCCCTTGGAAGTCTGCACTTCCACTTGTTCCCATTAGGGGAATTTTGAGGTCTAAAATCGGCCTCCTAAGAAAAATTTACAACCAAAAAAAACTTTATAAGAACCAATATGATTCAAGATGATGATGTCAACCATGGGGGATGATTCACCACTTTTTAAGTAAAAGGGTAAAACGATTAAAAAATAATAAAATAACAAAACTACTTTTTCAACTCGTATTTTCAACTTATCTCCCAAAGTGTTTACTCAAATTTCAAGTGGGAGTACTCGTTGGATGAAAAATTTAATTCCTCATGCAAGGAGTACCCATGTTGCATACTTTTTATGGACCCTGCTACATGAAAAATGAGAAATACATGAAAAATTGTGATTGCAATCACATTTTTCATGTATTTCTCATTTTTCGTGGAGTAGGATCCATATAAAGTATGCAACATGGGTACTCCTTGGATGAGGAATTAAATTTTTCATCCAATGAGTACTCCACTCGAAATTTGAGCAAACAATTTGGGAGATAAGTTGAAAATATGAGTTCAAAAAGTAGTTGTTTATTTTTTCCCTCCAGAATTTGGTGATGTAATCAAATATTATTTTATTATTTCCACTACTATTTTATAATTTCCTTAGGAGGCCCATTTTAGACATCAAAATTCCCCTAATGTCTGTCTCTTTTGGCATGACACCATTCTTCTCAAGTGTAGTGTCTGTTTCTAAATCAATCGTATCATTAGTTGTAGCTGGCTTGACTTCTTTTTCTGTTGTCTTCTCAGTTGTCTGGTTACCAATGCACAACTTGGTAGGCATATTTGGAATAGAATTTTATGCACCAGGCTCCAATCACACTGGCAGCCACTTTGTAGTGATGCGCATAAAATTTTCCTTAGTGACTAGATATGGAAATTCATACCACAATCCTTCAACTGCACCCTTCGTGCATATGTTCATATTGTGGAAGGTCGCCTTAAAATTTGTGATTGTTTTGTTTTGGTCGTACAAAGTCAGAGACAACCTCGGCTTGGATTACACTACCTGAAAGAGTGAGGCTTCAAACAATACCCAAAATATCTTATTCTCCATGATGCGCATGGGGATGGAATAATTCCATAGTGTGGCATACCACGCAACTTCGCACATTTGCGACTCTATCTCAGAAACCTATGTTACCTCTGGGGTCTTCCAGCTAATTAGGGCTATCCAAAACAAGAGCCAAGCATAACAGAAGTTATTTCCCTCCTCATATTCTTCGAGCACGTTCTCCAAAAACTCCTTGCATAGATATTGAGACCAATTGTAAATTAATCCCTTTTCACATTGTCTTACAAGTGCAATGACTTGCGCAAGAACCTCCTTAGGTTGACATTTTTGCATCATCTTGTAGGCCAAGATGAGCATCCAAAACTGAATAGTTGTATCATTGATCTCGCTCACCATGAATTTTATACTATGGCGTGACACTTCTTACTTTTCTTTGATCTTGTCAGCCACCCTCTTTTCTTGTGCCTTTCCTCCAAAAACTTCCATGGGATCTGTGCCTTAATCAGGTAGGCCGGTGATCCGATCGATCAACGCGGAATCTATAGGTATGTGCTCTCCCAGCCAGAGTGATTCATCATGCATGAGTGCAAGAAATTAACACACACAAATATCATTTATTAGGTTGTGCCCGAAGTGTGGGACCTATAATAAATTCAGAAGCCTTTCCTTGTGCATACCTAGCACCCATCATTGTGGCTCAAGGTGCACAAGGCCCCCCTCATAGGGCATATGATCTAGGTAGTGCTCAAGCAAAATTTTAGGAAACTTCTCCACATCTACAATTTCCCAATCCTCTATATTTAGCTATGGCACTCTGGCGAACATATCGTCTTCAACTGGGACATTTTTAGGAATTAACGATGTGTTAATGCTTAACTGTACTTTTTCCAGATCCTTTGGAACTTTGATATATGCCTTGCACGGTGTGACATAGGTTAGCAACCGCAAGAATGGGGCCACTTTGAACACATCCTCTTTCTCCTCCATGATGGTCTTAGGGGGATCTGCCATGGGTCACTTATGGCGCTCAGATTTAGTGGAGCACGGATTTGGAGTCTTCTCCCTAGGGGATTTATGGTTCCCCAACATCTGAACCTTCTTAATCTTTATAGGCGTAGGTGTCTCAGCGACCAGTGCACCAAGATTCTCTCTAGTGTGTGTAGTTGTCATGCTTGGTGGAATCATGTAACCTAAACCACTACGACACAACTCCTCCTTAAATCCTGGATCCAAACCAGACATGGACACTAAATAAGCTACAAAAATTAGAGAGCTCACGGTCACCAATTCACACAGAAATAAAATAGAACTATTGCAACAACATAGGTCATATTTATAGTTTTGGTGGATCCTCAACGGTCCCTTATGCATTAATGTGTCTCCATAAATGAAAAAGCGATTCCAAATCTAGAAAAATACCCTCATTAAATGCAACCTAGACACTCCCATAAACAATAATAAAGATGTCTCTTCTAGATTTATTGTTCCAATGGCTATATTTTGGCACCCCTGCGGCCCTGTCAACCTCCTAGGATAGCTGCCATGCCCGCGTCACACCTTCCTGGGCATCTTCCATCACGTCCATGTAGATGCAATGCTCTGGCCATATAGTCATTTGGTGTGCACAGGGTCATCCCTATATCACTTCAATCATCTTCCATTGACATACCTGGGAAGATATTCTCCACTTAGTGTGGCTAGGCGCACTATACCTCCATCAGTGATCTCCTTAACAATATATGTGCCTAACTAATGCATCTTCAAATTTTGTGGGTGGCGCGCAAAATTTTTGTCATACAACAATACAAAATCATCTTCTTTAAGCACCTTTTTCTTGATGTGCCTATCATTCCATGCCATTTCATATGCCTTCTGAAATTGCTGGTGATATTTTAAAATAAAGTGATCTATAATCGTTCCTCCATAGAATCTTCTTCTACCATATTTGTGAATGTTGTAATGCGTGGACTGGGAACAATGTACTCCATTGGAAACACAGCTTCCTGCCCATATACCATCCTAAACAGTGTTCTTCTAGTCAAATTTTTACATGTGGTCTAGTATTCCCAGAGAACTATGGGTACGCACTCATCCCAATCATTTTGGTTAGAATTGCAAACCTTGGTAACAGTAGCATCCAATATCTTGTTGAATTCTTCCACCTCACCATTCGCCTGTGGGTGATAGGGAGTACTCTTCTCATGATGCATCTAGAATTCGTCTGTTAATGATTCATTTTTTTCATTCACAAAATGCATACCTTTATCACTTATTATAATCTTATGACATCAAAAGTGAGTCACAATATTTGGGAAGATGAACTGTCCACCTGTATCTGTATTACAATCCTTCATAGCCTTAGCTTCATCCCATATGGTTACATAGTCAGTCACAGTGATTATGTAACACACACCACTCTTTTTGCTTGGGGGGTTAATAGTTCTGACAAATTCTATGGCCCACTTCACAAATTCTTGTGGTTCCATCTATTGATGCAGGGGCATCTCATCTCTTCACGAATGATTTCTGGTCCTTTGGCATACATCGCATGTGCGATAATGTGCATAGGCATCATTGTGCAATGTGGGCCACCATAACATAGCTCAAAAAATATTTTGCGTGGTTGCCTTCCCTGCATAGTGATCACTAGAAACCCCTTTGTGAGCTTCATCTAAGATTTCACACCTTTCATCCTCCAAAACATATCTTTGCAGAACTATCTGTACCAATCTTGTACAACTGTCTAGAAATAATAGTGAAGTATGCCACATGCACCACGAGTTATTTATTTTTCTACATTGTATATTCCTTAGGCGCGTCTATTATTCAGGAACTGAATAATATCAAGGATATGCTCATCAACTACCTTGATTGTAAACAACTTCTCATCCAGTAATACATTCCCCAAGTTCGCAAGTTCTTCACCAGTCTTAATATGCAACAGATGCTCTGGCACAATATTATGTCTTCCTATTTTCACAATGATCTCAAAGTCATATTCCTAGAATAGTAACCACATGAATATATTCCCCCCCAAGATAGGCTTATTCACTAGGTAATTTAAAGTAGAATGATCAGTGAAAATATTGAAATGTCCTCCTAACAGGTAGTGGTAGAATTTCTGCAGTGCGTACACCATCACTAATCCTTCTCTTTCTGTGGTTGAATAATTCCATTCTGTGCTTGATATTTTTCGACTGTCATAGGCAATAGTATGATCAATATCTTTAGCTCCTGGTTGCGCTAAAATATCTCCGAGCGCGATACATGAGGCATTACACGCACATGAAACACCTTAGACCAATTCGGAAAGACTAGTATGGGCACAATAACCCTATTTTCCTTCAACAATTCAAAACCTTTATGAAATTATTCATCCCAACAAAATTTCACATCCTTCTTGAGAAGCTTCTCCATGGGCGCAATTATCAACTCATAACCCTGAATGAAATTTCAATAGTAGTTAGTGTGCCCCAACATCAAGTGTAGTTGTTTGACATTCTCAGGTATCTACAGATTAATTATTACTATGATATTCACAGAATATACCATAAACCCTTGATGGCAGACAGTGTGTCCCAGCAGTATCCCGAATGGCACATAGAATATACATTTCTTCAATTTCAGTAAGATATGATACTTTCTATATATATCCAGCATTAAGCATAGATTTGAAATAACCCAAAAATAGTCCAATCATCAAAATATACTTCGATTAAATTATGGATAAACTATTTGAAGGAAGATACTAATATGCGTGAGAATATGGTAGGCGCATTCTTCAAGCCAAAGGGCATGAATTTATACTGGAAATATCCCCATTCAGTTGCAAAGGTTGTCTTACTGCGATCTTTTGGCATAATTCTGATCTGATGATACACTAAAAATCCATATGTGAATGAGTAAGCTTCTTGTCCTCCGAAATTGTCCAGGATTTCATCAGAGAATGGATTTGGGAATGGATCATGCACATAGGCATCATTCAATTTGCACAGATCTATGCAAATCCTAATTTCTCCTTTTGTCTTCTTATCTTGCACTACCATGGGACTCACCCAATAAGACTCTTCTACTAGTTTTATAATGCTTTTAGCAGCCATCAATTGTAATATTCCAAAATTTAGCCTTCAGCTAAATGGAACATTATAGTTTGTTTTATCACTAGGTAGGTGAATAAGCGGGTAGGGAGGCCCATAAATCTCCTTAAAGGGAATAATAACACTCCTAGTGTTAAAGGAGGAAGAATAAGTAGTTGGATTAAGCACCTTGGGTGTGAATTGGAGGGGATACATGTTGAATAGGTCAACTTTGACCAAATCAATAGCGTTGTCATGGAGGAGTGGCATTTGTGATTAGACAGCACAATTTTAGTGGAGGAAAACTTGCATGAGATTAGTGGCATTTATGGATGGGACCCAATGTGGGAAGGCTCACACACTATATATGGAGGGGATGGCAACCATTGTTATTCATGTTTTGGATTATTATTTTGATATTGGTCTATTTAGACTTTGCATCCTTTAGCTGTTTAGCGGGGTTTGTTGTGTTGTTTAGCACAAGGGTATTCCTGATCGGGAATCGCTACCTCATCCTCAAGGAAGGAGAAGTTTATTGGACTGAATTTTGTCATTCTAGAATTCTTGCCAAGCTACCTCCTTCAGCTACAACACATTTTCTATTTAGATTTGGGTTGTGTTGCAGGGTGCAGCAAAGGAGGATCACATAGAGCCAATTCTGGGCTTGTTTTTCAGCATAGAGGTATCCTATGCATTGGAGGATCAGCAAGGAGGGCCCCTGAGCATATTTATATAATTTTGGCATTAGGCCAACCATATACCATCCCTCACAGCGTATTTTCAGTCCAGATCTGCATTATGTTTAGTGGCAGTTGCTGAGAGGGTTCATTGAGCTCATCAGGAGCGTCTATTTATGAATAGAGGGTCAACCTTTTATTGAGAAATACCATTGGAGGAGGACATTATCATTTCAAACCTGTCATAGCCTTATTCTACTCAGTTCCAGATTGCAGTGACATATCAACCCTAGTGTTATTTGTCACATTGTATATTTTTTGGTATTTCCAACAATCTTTTCAAGGCTGGCTAGAAATCATGTATTAGAGCCCATATCTTCTTTTTTGGGCATTTTTTTTGTATCTATCGTCCATATTCCATCAGTGTATGTTTACAGCAGCAACTAAACTGATATATGCAACATTTTCATTGCTTTTCGGCATTCTATACAGTAGAATCAACTCATGTGCTTATTGATATGATCATGGGAGGCTTGTTCTTATTGCTTGGGTGTCTTGACCCTCAAGATATTTTTGTATATTGTTGCTGATATCTAAATAAAATGATGGTTGTATATTGATCCCTCTTATGATATGTTCATATTTTTTTTGTTTTATATTATTATGTCTTGTATTGCTAATATTTCCGTTTTGGAAGATTACAGTGCTATCAGAGCATAATCTTGGCTCAGCCTATTCATTTAGCCAATATGTCACCATAAGGAGAATCTTTTCACAAGTAGAGGAGATGTACAGAAAACACAAAGACAAGACTCCATTATTTGGAGGAAGGGAGGAAGAGAATCTCTAAAAGCTTCTATTTCAAACTATGCAGAGCATCAAGGGAGATATCAAGAAGATGAGAAGGGAGATGTGTAGGGAATCTACAATGGGGTTTGAATATGAAGAAAACCCTAGATTTTTGCATGATGGGTGTGAGCATGCAGCCACACATTATGATCCACAGCGCATTCTTATGCCCAGTTTTACTGTAAGAAATATGGAGGAAGAAGATATTCCAAAGAAGGAGACTCTTGGTGATTATTTGCAAGAGTATGAATCTCAATCTAAGAGGTTCAAAGATCACGTAAAATTCCAAGGGTTTTTCAATATCAAGGAGGAAAGAAGCAAAAGGAGCAAGCAACATGATGTGGGTAGATTATTTCTATCTACTTTTGATGGTTCACCTAAATTTTCAGCTAGGGCTTGGGTGGAGGAGCTAGACACCTATTTGCAGCAACACCAAGTTTCAGAGAATGAAGCCATCAAAGTAGAAGCACTGCATCTTGAAATTAAGGCTTATGATTGGTGGTTTTATGAAACTTTTTTCTTGAATCATGTAAAAGTATCTACTTATGCAAAGTTCACTAGGAGGTTAGTGAAAATATTTGATGCAAAATATTCTGAAACATCCTTGGTTGAGCTAACGAATCCTAAACAAACAAAAACTTTGCATGAGTTGGAAGGATCCATGAACCCAAATCTATTCCAGAATGCTATTGAGGGGGTTAAAAATTTGCAAAATACCTTGCTAGAGAAAATATTCCCACTTCAAGAAGAGCTCTCTTCTCAAAAGGAAGAAATGAAGATATCTTTTTCAAAAGAGGATCAAAACAAAGAGCCTCTTAATGATGATGAGGTAACATCCATTCATGTTGAAGGGGAAGAGAAGGCTAGAGGTAACAACGTTGTCACATTAGGAGAAGATCTAGTACCTCATGGAGAGGTAGATGGAGCAATTACTCCAATGAGAGGAGTTATTGTATCATTGCAAGAAGTTTCAAAGGATCTCATTTGTGGAGGTCAAGGCACAATCCATGAACATCATGTGACATTATTGATAGATTGTGAGACCATGCAGATGGAAGGGGAAGGTAGGGAGGATGGCGAGCATCATATTATTAGGAGAACACACCCCTATATATTTCAAAAGGTTGATGCGCATAAGTACCAGACTGATTTGCGTAGTGAGGGAAAGGACAAAGTTTTCCATTCATATATGCAATCTACTCTTGATATTGATGTCTCATTGCATGTAGGAATTCCACCTGGGAGGCCACCAAATCAAGAGATGATGAGGCATATCTCACATCATGGTGCACCATTCATAGATCCAGGAGGAATGGGAGCATTGGCAGGTCTTAGTACAATGCAGAGAGTCTGGGATAGACTCAAGGAGGAGGGATACACTCTCCCATTTTCATCATTACCGACTCTCACTACATATTCTGTGCTGACAGAAGTTATTGCAGTGATGGGGGATTGCACCACCATGGTGCAAGGAATATACTCCATGGATTTGGAGAAATAGAGGGTTCTTCCCTTAAGGAAGGAATCCTCCATATATTGGAGTAGATGGAGGCGACTCATGCTTGCATTAGCGAATATCAGGAGGTTCTTTTTGGATGGTAGCTTCTCATGAAAGGCCAACTTCCAAAGGCAACCACTTCTACTTGAGCATGAGAAGTTGCATTATGGGCATGGAAGCACTTTGGAGGATTACTTTGGCATGAGGGATGTCATAGGAAAAAATAGAAGCATGTGGGGAGCTTCACATTTTAGATCTTCAATGTTGTCTCTTAGGAGGATTGATCCATATTGAAGGTCTCAACTTTTGGTATAGTACTCCAAGGATCTTAGTGCTTGCATGATTCTTGATAACCCAAAGGGAGATGATAGATACATGGTGGATGATGGAATCATCTATTCTTATGGCAGAGTCTTCTTGACTAGAGCTTCTAAGCTCAAGGAGAAGTTGTTACATGCAGCACATGTGAAATTTCTTTCCATGCACTTTGATGCATATCATTCCTTGATGGAGGAGTTCACTTGGGAGGGCATCCAGCAAGATGTATATCAGCATATGGAGAGATGAATAGCCCATATGATGATGGATGGGTTGTCACAACCACTTCCCTACTCATTGATATTGAGGGAGAACTTTCAGTTGAGCCATTTAAGCTCAATGACCAAAGTACATAGTAGAGGATGTACATCTATGCATTATGATTTGTACTCCTTTATTTTTTGTGAGAAACATATTGTACCAAGGAGGATCATTCCTTCTTGTATATTGTATTGTGATGTAATTGAGGCCATTTTCAGCATTGATGTTGGCCATTCTATTTGTGGTTTGAGGGAGATGCCACATGATTCTTGGTTTTCACCCTTGGCACCGAATTTTACTTTTATGATCCCAAATAATAGGATGATTGTGGCAGAAAACAAGTGGCTGAAAATTCAGTTGTTATACCTTTTTTTGAGGCACGCAGGGGATACACTGCATTGGTTCCACATGCGGTACTATGATCCACCTTCCGGTTATCATACAACAACTTGTTTTTATTTGTTTTGCTTCCATATATTGATGATGTTCTTATTCTTATGGGAGGCTTTGTTGGGAATATGGCACAAGATTTGGAGGTGCCCATTGGGAGTATGATTATCCATACTTCACATGTTGCATGTGTTTAGGAGAAACAATGGGCAAGCCATGATTTCCACACTACATCTCCTGTCTTCATGTAGGAGGAGCCATTTGGAGAACTTGAGTTCTTGGGAGAGGCACTTCATGGATGTTGTGATTGGTGGGGTAACTTGGGGCATTCTTGGAGACCATAATATTTCAGCCCAAGATCAGCAGCAGCCCCATACATATCATAAATGGAGAGAGAAACAACATGGGTGGAAAAATATAATCTCTCCATACAACCCCAATACATTGCATGAACCGGGGGTTAAGGATTTCTTTGATGAGCTACCTAGGATGGATCATTTCATTTGGATGATAGCATGGGTATGGGAGTCTCTTATTGGGATGGAGATCCCAAATTTTCATAATCTCACTTACCTTGAGGAGGCCATTGGACAACAAGAAGGTTTCCACTTACACTTTCCATTTTCTCATGATGTGAGCCATTTGGTTTTGCATACTTGGGAGGAACCATTGGGGGGAAGATTTATTTTAGATTATTTTGAGCAGTGGTGGGGACTATTTGATGAGGAGGATACAAGAGAAGAGAGGGATAATTTCTCTATATCCTTGCAGTTTCTTCAGGAAAAGAAACATTTTGGAGGGGAGGACTTTAATATTCCAAAATTTAGCCTTCCGCTAAATGGAATATTATAGTTTGTTTTATCACTAGGTAGGTGAATAAGTGGGTAGGGAGGCCCATAAATATTCTTAGAATGAATAATAACACTCCTAACGTGAAAGGAGAAAGAATAATCACCTGTATTAAGCACCTTTGGGTGTGAATTGGAGGGGATACATGTTGAATAAGTCAACTTTGACCAAATCAACAACGTTGTCATGGAGGAGTGGCATTTATGATGAGACATCGCAGTTTTAGTGGAGGAAAACTTGCATGAGCTTAGTGGAATTTATGGATGGGACCCAATGTGAGAAGGCTCACACACTATATATGGAGTGGATGGTAGCCATTTTTATTCATTTTTTGAATTATTATTTTGATATTGGTATGTTTCGACTTTGCATCCTTTAGTTGTGTAGCGAGGTTTGATGTGATGTTTAGCACAAGGGTGTTCCTGATCAGGAATCCCTACCTCATCCTAAAGGAAGGAGAGGTTCACTAGATTAAATTTCCTCATTTTTTCATTCTTTCCAAGCTACCTCCTTCAGCTACAGCGCATTTTTTGTTTAGATTTGGGTTGTGTTGCAAGGTGCAGCAAAGGACGATCACATAGAGCCAATTATGGGCTTGTTTTTTAGTGGATAGGTAGCCTATCCATTGGAGGATCATCAAGGAGGTCCCATGGGAATATTATATAATTTTTGCATCATGCCAACCATCTACCATCCCTCACAGCTTAGTTTCAGTCCAAATCTGTGTTATTTTAAGTGGAAGTTGCTAAGAGGGTTCATTGAGCTCATCAGGAGGGTCTATTTCTGAATAGAGGGATCAGCCTTCTATTGAGAAATACCATTGGAGGAGGACATTATCATTTCATATATATCATAGACTCATTCTACTCAATTCCAGAATGTAGTGACATATCAACCCTAGGGTTATTTATCACATTGTATATTTTTTGGTATTTCTAGTAATCTTTTCAGAGTCGGCTAGAAATCATGTATTAGAGCCCATATATTCTTTTTTGGGCATTGATTTTGTATATATCAACCATATTCCATCAATGTATGTTTACAGAAGTAGCTACACTAATATAGATAGCATTGTCACTGCTTTCTGGCATTCTATATAGTAGCAGCAATTCATGTGCTTATTGATATGATCATGGGAAGCTTGTTCTTATTGCTTGAGTGGCTTGACCCTCAAGATATTTTTGTATATTGTTACCGATATCTGAATAAAATGATGGCTAAATATTGATCCCTCTTATGATATGTTCATATTTTTTGTGTTTTAAATTATTATGTCTTGTATTGCTGCTATTTCCATTTTGGAATATTACATCTTATCCAGCTCTTCCTTGACCTTCTACTTATATTTTGGATTCAATTTGTATGGGCACTACTTCACCGAGTGTGCATCAAGTTTCAAAGTGATATTCATAACTCTAATTTCTCCAATTATTCCTTTCAATTATGATAACTTTGTAGGTAACAAGTCATGATACTCTATCAGTAATTCAACAAAATTTCCTACTATGTCATCATCCCAATAGTCTCTAATATTTGCCAACTTTGGTTGCTCTTCGGATCCAATATTCACCTGCCGAATATTTATAGGTTTTGTCACATCTAGTGAAGTGATCAGGGGCCCATCAACTGTGCGATGTCCCTCAGATTTTGGGATTATGAAATTCCTTGGATATTCATCATTTTCTTCAACCGTCATATTTCTACAATTCACAATATCCTTCATCTATGCATCCCATGCTGGAAAAGTGTGCTCTACCATTGGATTTGTTGTGTCAAAGATAACTTATTTAATGTTATGCAATGCTTTACCAATATTTTCAAACCCACTCTCAAAGATGAACATCATATAAGCTCTCTGTCAGTGCATACCATTCACTAGTACCTCGTCATAGCTCTATCTCCAAATACCAATCAGTAGGCAGCTTCCCCAATGTATGAATGAACATGTGGACCCATTTTGGTCTTGGATTTATGCCTCATACTGCATTCCATTCTTCCAAATTTATGTGTGGATCATCCTGTCCAGAGTATACTTCTTCCCTTTTGATTTTTGGACATTCAAAGCGTAATCTCATCATACACATGCATTCATCCCAATTGCCCATGTTTTCTTTATGAGTATCCCACCATCATGTTGGAGTAGCACACAGTCCAAGTTCCAGGGCACAAAATATCTTTCCTTCCAAGATGGTTCTTTAAATCTCTCCTAAAACCATGTTTACATCAGTTAAACCATCGTATTGCGATAATTCTCGTATCTTTGATGTTATGCATCGAGGATATATGGTCACTCAATTGCATCATATTATAGATACTTCATGCAACCAGTTCTGCCAGTTATCCAGTTCTTCATCCGAATCTGAGAAGTAAGAGATATCCTTTTCCCAATTAATATTTCCATCGGCTATTGGGTTGATCCAATCTTCCTTGTGAAGGGTCAGCTTATAGATCTGGTCAATATCATCATCAGCGTGAAAAGGATCTGTGTATCTTGCTCCCTCTACAGGATATAGGGGAATGACGACTCTAGTTCCATTGCTTTCAAACTCCATTCTTCTTCTTTTTTTTTCAGATTTATAATACCATCCATATCAATAGCCCAGTCTAATCCCAACAACGCAAGATAAAGATTTGTATCATCCACAATTTGTATAACTTCGAACTCTACAAGCACCTTAACACCTTCAATACTGACTACGACCTACGGCAACCTTCCTAATGGAAGGATTTTCTATTGATTTTCAATGCATATTTGAATGGTAGACCATTCCAGCTTGGGTTCTCCCATGCACTTCTAATTTTTTTTAGGTAGGAAATTTGCATCAGACCTCATATCTAAAATAACCTAATCCATCTCATAACCATTGATCTGCGCAGTCATACGCATCTCTTGTATTTTCCTCTTCTTCTTCTTATAGATTTTGTTGATAGATTTTTGTTCTATCAGCGATGTTCCTTCTCTATGCAATTATCTATCACGGCCTGAAGATTCTCTACCACCTTTTGTTTCGCAGTAACTTAATGCAAGCTTGTAAAAATGGTTTGATTTCTTCATCTACCCATGCCTCCTTTATGGGTCTACCTAATGTTGTTGCACTTCCTTCTACAAACGCTTTTCACGCTTCAACAAAAGTATCCTTTACGCGTTGTAAATCGAATCCATATTTGTTCTCAAGTTCCTTATGAATCCAAAGGTTAGTATCTGGCTTCTCTCCCTTATCCTCATTAGTGGTTTCACTACTCCTAGTGACCACATTCACACTAGGATCTTCCTCATGGGTCTCTACTCTGACCATCTGAATATTCTACATTGGAGTCTGTGTCTTTTTCTCCTGCATCTTAGAAATTAAAACAGTGAAATCTTCTATTACATAGTCAAACTGTCGACAATACATGCATGATTGTTACGCCAGAATTGGGAAATCACACGCATAGTGACCATCTTCTCCACATTTGTAGCAAATAACCTGACCCCTTCTTCGACCAATTGATCCACCTCCTATTCCTCTTCCTCTATTATGAAATCCACCATGGCCAGATGGGGATGCTGGTGAGGTAGGTACGACCTACATTCTATATATTTCAACCATTTCCAACATCATACCATAAGTTTGATAGTGTTTCTTATCATGTCCCAATGATGAAAAAAATCTACAAAACGATTGCTTCAGCTCATGCTGATATTTTCCAACCCTTCGACATAAATCTACTTCATGCAAACCCACAACTTGATAGATTCTACACCATATTACCCTAGTTGTTCTCTTCAGCGGGCTAGGTCCTCTAGTATTAAGATAATTACTGAATACAAGACATTGATCCTTATGGTGCCCAACAACTTTACATTTTATACACCAGACCTCTGCACATACATATTTTCCCTTATCATTGTGCATATTATGAATATCCGAATGCATTTCTTCTAACTGACTCTGAATATGTTGAGTTCTAAGCGAAACAAGTGTTGGGGTAGCTTCTAATTTCATCGCAATATCCACAGCCTCAGCCTGTGTGGAAAAATTCTATTGACCGAAGGGCTGGCATAGATGTGGGAGAAGCATAGCAATATACCACTCCTTGTGTTGGGTATCATCGATGGTAAATCCACCATCTCTAATAGTGCACTTCAACCTATGATCTGCCTCCCACACATATTCATTTACCTCCTGGTGAATCTCTTTCATTTTTGTAACCAACTGTGCTTATGACTTAGGCTTCTTGAATTATTATTTTAGGGAAGAATTACTTCATCTAGAGTGGCATTAGGGTATGCTTGGACATATCTGATATACCAATCCAATACGCAAGCTTGGAAAGCAGTTGCTAATTGCACTTTCTTAATATCATCATTATTAACCTATTAATCTCTCCATACAGAATTAGTCACAAACCAAAAGTTCTCAGTATATTTACTCCCAATACCTCTGAAAGTAGGTAGCTTCATGGACATGACCATATTTTCACCTGGGGTAGGTGGAGGTGGAGTTCGTGGTGGAGAATATTCTTTGTGAGATGAGTTTGGAACTGGAGTGGATGGGATCTGAAAGATGGTCAAGGGTCTTTGATCCTTCTGATTTGATGAAGCTTTCTCTTCTTCAGTCTACATAGATTCACTAGAGCTACTAGTTTCTGGTTCACCGTCACTATCAAATATATGCATGAGAAGGCTATAAATAAATCATTTTTCTAGATCTTCGTAGTAAATTCTTCCACTGTGTGTATTTAGGCCTCTTCGGGACATTCACACAATACATTGGCATAGAGAGCCCTGTTCACATAATAGCATCTTTAGTAATAACTTCAAATAGCACATGAAATTACCTCTAGGACCCTTGAAAAATCTTCTTTCTACTTCAGAGTATGATACAAACTGATCAATGGAAAATTCAGTCACAAATCCTTCGAAGACATGATCGATCCAATGATCTATCACACAAGTGATATTATTTTTTGTCTTTTATAATTGTTGAATTAATTTAGGAGTCCACTCAGTGACTATGTCATCCTTCATGTAGGTATTGAATTCAATCAATTGCAAAAACCACTCAATAAGCTCAATTGCGAAGGTGAAAAATAATATTTCATGAAATTTTGTATAGATGTACTTCTAAACCCACTTTTCAGTTGATATCTTAGAAATTACATTCTCTTGGATCATGAATTCAAGGATATTTCTATCCAGGAAATATTGCAATTCATTCTGCGTAGGGTGCCACAACATCAAATCTCCCTCAAAATGATCCCGGTCCCTACAACGGAACCATTTTTTGGCTTGAGGGGTTCTGACCCAGGTTCAAATTTTATTGCACAACCAACAAGCCCTCCAACTGCTGGCCCTTTTTGCAATGACCTACTTGTGAAGATAAAAGTCTCGCTCAAAGCAGTATGGGGGAGTGTTGGAACCTAGTTTCCGCACCGTGAGGATGAAAATAATGTGTTGGCCCTAAACAGGTTGATTACAGAACTTATATAGATCATAAATAGATGCACACAAATATAGATCAATACTTATTATATTAGCTTGTCTCAGACACAAATAATGCATAAAATGATGAATCGCAGATCGCTTCGTCATAGATATATAAGAACAGAACCAGATCTATGTAATTCACATTTACTTAATCAAATTTATTCATGTAATCAACCATAAACATATATTCATGCATAAATTATGGATCTACTTGCGCAGATACATTTAAGAAAAATAGAAGTAAGTGATCCCAAAGAAGAAACAATAAACACATAACACAGTGCTTCACCAAAACCAGTCTTTGTATTAGATTCCAATAGTTAAGTACAACAAACTTTTCCCTTACAATTACCCTTCTACGCACACAGTTAGCGAAGTCCACACACAACCAACATAGTTCGTACACAACTAGTAGGATCCTTTCTACCCAAGCCCAGACTAACAAAATGTATCACACACACATAAACATACTTATATCCCAAAACATTACATGACATCTCACTTAGACTCGATCTATCTATGTATATCCATCTTAGTGCACAAATACTATGGTCTCAAACCATGTTTTGAGGCCCATAGTTTACCCTTACAATCCATTTACATAAAATAGGTACTTTTACCCACCCCAAAGCCCCTTGACCTTTCCGCGCATCATGCATATGCAAAAATATACAAAAAGATACTAAAAAATGTACTCCAGGGGACCCCAATCCAATAGGTGGCCTTGAAATAATGTGGAAAATTTTTGTGTGCTTCCCTTTTTGTACTTGTTAACTAAATGAAGCTATTATATAAACCCCATCCACTTTTAATTCTTTGTATTTTTTATCTTACTCATGTCCTACAGGTATTGAAATGGCTAGTGATTAGTGTGTATTATTTTCTCCTTTCCCATAAAATAGTGTTTTCGTTGATTAACAACATGTAAAGATAAGGGAGTTTGAACTCATTCACTAACTTGGGCATTCATGCACTTTATCAACATTTAGAAAATAGAAAGAGAGTGAAGGAAGAGAAAGCAAGACTTAGAACTATGTTGTTGAATGTTGAGGAGAGTAATAAACCATCTATAGGCCCTATTGAAACTTTTTGGGCATAAAAATTAAAAATAGTAGTGGATGGCCTTGAGGATGAAGGTAGGGTGGCTTGGTGATGCTTTGGAACAATTGTGTATTTGTTGAAGGTTTCCCTCTGAAGGCACTCCACCTCAAGCTTTGGAATCTGGCTTGGGGGTGATAGCTACATGTAATAGTGTTTTTATCTTGTCTATGGTTGGGTGGAGAGTCCTTATCCCAGACTTAATTTCCCAACAAAATATAATATAAGTTCTCCCTTTTATTTTCTTAAGTAATAATGCATGTATGTGTTTGCATTTTTGGGTGCCTGTGACTATAACGAGCTTGTGCTTTCATTTCTGGACTGAAATGGTTCTTATAAATGTGATGAGTAGGAGTATAATACATCTCTGGTTTGATTTTTTATATCTTATAAAATACATGATTTTGCTACTGATATACATAATGAATAACCTAATGTGTAAAACGTAAAGGCACTATAAGGATCCATGGGGATGTGAACTAAATCATGACAATAATGGACATAATAACTCCTTTCATTACATGTACAATGGTCACATAGGAGACTGCTTATTTAATATGTTCTATATACATATACCTATATATATATATATATATACATTGGTTAAAATCCCATGAATAAATTTACTAGGAGGTGTGCTATGCAGAGGAATCAACCCAAAGTGACCCATCATCCTTACATGAAGGCTTCCTCAGCCATGCATTTTTAGAAACATGCATTCATTCCTAAGGGTACTAATGCTGATGACTTTGTGTCACTGCTAATGGTCAAATTCCCTTGAGACCCTTGCGTGGTGCAATAGACCTGATTGTGGGCTAGCTTTGAGGCATGAATCCCATCACATGTAGTGTTGATTTTTGTAACATCGGATGTGCTCTAGCCTCACTAATTTGCAGAGAGGCTAAGACACATGCATTCTCCAAGACCCAGAAATTGTTTTGAGAAATTTCACCCAGAGATGATTTAATTAAAATAATTAATTATTTTTAATGTATTCCTAATTATAAACTTAGGAAATTATAATAATTAAAGGGTATTAATTAAATCAGGTCTGAATCTTCTGGATAAAGGCATGGATCGATTTCTATATAATCTGAGCTATTGATTAAGATCTAATATTGGTCATTGATACCTCAATGAGAGATTATAATAAGAAACTTGATGGGAACTTGGAGAACACACCAGAGTAGATAATCACTTTCCCAAGTAGATCGATATTCCCAGTGGTTAAAGTTTGACAAGAGAAAATCGAATTAGAGGGTGAGTTGGAGGTGGGAGAGATTGGGCATCAACAGTAGTTTGAGAGTGCAGGAAGAGTTTTGGAAAGGGTATCTCAGAGGAGGGACACAATTCATCAGTCACTACGTAGTCACTGCACAAAATATGACACAATGAGGTTAGCGTAAAGGCAGAAGGTCCTTTCCATGGTAAAAAAAACATTGTGGAGTGAGAAAAATTCATCAGCACATTTTTCTCAGTGTTTCTTTCTCGATTTTTCCTATCCAATATTTTTTATGTGAATTATTGTTGAAGAATTAATAAAGAAGCCTTCATATGCTGCATTGGTTTTCCCACATTGGGTTTTTTTGGGAAAAATTTTCCAAAAGTAATTGTGTCTATGTGTTTATATGTGTGCTAGTATTTTCCTCGCATTAATTTTCCATAGTATTTGATTTTTGAAGGTTGCATTGTATGTTTTTCGATATTTGTCGTAGATAACTGCAAATAATTTTCTTAAGTAATTTTAACAAATAGAAGAAATATTATCAATTGCTACAGTAGGATTTGAGGTATCCTAATTTTCACATTGTATCAGAGCATATATAAGAAGTAAGGGAGCTCATGAACAGAAGGGAAAATGAGCATCATAGCATTGCATGAGCAGCTACTTGAAAATCCCAGGAGATTGCACAGTCCTTTGGCCAGGTGGGTAAAATTTCGTGGAAAATTTACTTCTCTGACTGAGTCGACAGAGAATAAAATTTCTTGATCAAAGGTTATTAGAGGTAGAGAGAGCGGCCATATTTATTCCAGCAAATAAAATTCCTAGTTAGGACGCATTATTTTTCAGTTACAAAACAATGTTAGAAAGGAAGAAAAATAGCACAAAAAATCATGGATAGTCATGATACCTCATATTTATCTTCCAGGTTGGAAGAAGAGTTTGCATTTTTGTCAAGTTCAACATTAGATGGTGTTTTCAATGTTGATAGTAGAGCTTCATCTGACATGACTAGAGTATGAGAATATTTCTCTAGCAATCAAGAGGAACATATGGACTTCTAGATCACTATGGGAAACATAACCAAGTGTAATCCAGTAGGGAGAGGCACCATACATTTTCAAAAAAAAAAATGAACTAGCATTAATGCCACTAATGAGCTACATGTGCAGGATTAGGTATGAACCTAATTTCAATTTCCCAATTGTAGGACAAAGGGCATAATGTATACTTCTTATGAATGAAGGTGTATGTCAATAACCCCATCTAGATAAGGTGAGATAGATTGGAGCTCGAAGAAACAATTATATAAGTTGCAGATCAATTCTCCAATGGCACTAATAGGTAGTGATAATAGTAGTGGGAAGGAGTAGAACGAACTATGGAACATAAGGATGGGAAACTTACACCATGGAAAACTTAGGATGCTCAGAGAGACTACAATAGGATTTCCAGTTCTTAGCACTGAGCACGATGATGTATGTAGGGGATGTGTACTTGGGAAATATGCAAAGGAAATGTTTCCCATAAGTGACAGCAGAGAAAATGGCATGTTGGAATTTATACACTTAGATATTTGTGGCCCAATGTCAACCAGATCTCTTAGCAGTAGCGAGTATTTCGTCACCTTTATTGATTATCACTCTAGAAAAAACTAGATCCATTTCTTAAAGACAAAGGATGAGGTCTTTGATCAATTTAGAGAGTCCAAGGATCTCATAGAAAACATGATAGGGAAAAAAATCAAGGTTATGCATTTAGATAATGGTGGATAATACATGGATAAAGGCTTCATATATTTCTGTTCAAGAGAGGGTATCAAAAGAGAGTGGAAAACTCCATATAATCCATAGCAAAATGGAGTAGCGGAGCAGAAGAACCAAACAATATTCATGTCATAAAAGTGTATTTTATATGCCCAGGAATTGCCTATATTTTTATGGGCAGAGGCATGAAACACAACGGTGTAAATTTGAAACATGACCCCTCACAGAGCATTGGGAAATAAAATTCTAGAAGGAGTCTTCATAGGGAAGAAGCCGGAAGTAAGCCATATGAGAATATTCAGGAGTGTGGCTTATTTCAATATTCCAGACGAGAAGCGTAGTAAGTTGTATTAGACTGTAGATAAGGGGTACCTCGTAGGATAGCAAGACCTCAAAGGCATATAGGATCTTCATTCATAGCAGCAGTGATCTGAAATGTGGAATGTACTTGAAAAGGGTACAAGGTATCCATTTTCATTTATGTAAATGAGTGCAAATACTCCAAATTTTAAATCTAAAAATGTGAAAACTTATTATTTCTAATACAGAGATAGACTGTAGGGGAATTTACCGGATATATCACCTTTAAAAGAAGGGATGAATCCAGAAGCTACCTAGCCCTCTTACAGACTTTGCATAAAGAAATAATAGAAGTAAACACTCAGACTTAATTGAAATGGCCTTACTCAAACTTGACATTATGCGGAATTTTTGCTTGAAAAGAGGTGTATGTATTTTCTTTTGTTTATGTGTTTTAATTTTATTTGTTTTTGCTGAAACTTAACATGTATATCAACAACATAATTCAGCCATAGAATAATAAAACACAACAGCAATATAATATAGGAGTTCACCCCAACTCTTGGGCTACATCTCCTTTGAGCTTCGTCAACATGACTAGACTCTTTGGGATTAAGATAATTAAATTATTTTACAAGCTCCACACTTAACCACAATGAATAAAAAATGTTTCAAAGGGCTGAGAATACCATTTTAAATCCCTTTAATGGCTGTCCAATTCCTGCAAACAACTTTAGGCTTCCATGGACACACATCCTTCTGTCAGTGCACTAAGCTTCTCTGAGCTTATAAATGGCACAAACTCCCTCAAATTTATATTTCTGCTCCTAAAACCATTACTGCTGCATCCAATAATGATCAAACATCAAATACCAACTGAGAAATTGCTTACATTAAGCACAGCATCCCCAAAAATGGCTCTCCTCCACAGTTTTCCCAGTGCTTCCCACAACTTCACATCAACTTCTTCAATGCTTAAACCTCTGAAGATGACCTCTGTTATATTTTTGACCCACTCCATTGGCTTTGGAATGCTCAAATTACCCAAATTTGACTCTTGGTTCACCTCAAATGGTTAACCACAGGTTAGCATAGCATCAACCCCAAAATGGCCCTAGTGGCTCAAAAAGCTTCTCCGAAGCTAAATAGGCTGAAGATCAGCTCCAATGGCTCTGAAACCTGTCTCAATGGCTTCAAAATGCTGAGAATACCCAAAATAAAAAAAATAAAAAAATCACTCAGAAAGGATCTCCCATGCGAATGATATGGCCCAAACAGTCTTTTTCGCAATGTTAGGAAAAAATCCCACAAAAGGTGGGCCAACTTTAGTTAACTGTAGTTAAAATTGGCAATGCCGCCGAATTAGGAGGGCATGCTCCTAATTTATCGGGTGGTTAACTAACTGTAATATTAATTGTTAGTGTGATTGGTCACATGGACCGCATACCCATCGGCATATGTTTGGAGTTTTACGGTTAGTGAAAATGTAACTTAACATTCCACACCCAATGGCTAAACTTGTGAATGCCCTTCTATTTAATGGTTGGCTAACCATTTAATCCACGGGTTAAAGCCTTTTAAGGCTACGGTTCAGCGTGTAGTAACATGAATGGGGGAGGGAGCTAGCCCTAACCCCTTTAAAACTCCACTTCCACCATAAACGCTAATTGCACGTGATCTTAATCCTTTACCATGTAACCTTTTGTAACCTTTGACATATTTTTCCTTTGGGGTTTTTAAATAATTTGAATTAAAATAAATGTGTGGTATTAATTTATTTTAAATAAGGTTTTAAATATTATATATATATATATATATATATATATATATATATATATATATTATGATTTTTTAAAGCCATACAAACATTAATATATATATAATTTAAATTATTAATTAAACCTTAACTAAAATAAAAAATTTCCAACACATAAATTTATAAATTCCCATTCAACATTGGAGGTTATTAGGTGATTTCAAAATGCAATAACTTCTTCATATGATAATGGATTTAAGTGTCGTTCACGGCATTTGGATTGTATCGCTGAGCCTATTCGGTCGCTTAGGTTCCAATAAATTTTGAGCAGATAAAATTTTGAGCTTTTTCCCAAGCTCAGTCATGAGCTCCTGATCAAGCAAGAAGATTTTAGTAAGGAAAAATGAAAATTTCATGGAAAATAGAGTTTTAAGAAGATATCGAGATATGCTTTCAGGTGATCAGTTATCAAATGTTCCATTAGTCCAACAAAAACATGGACAATAGGTAGGACAATAAATTTAATAGTCACAGGGATCGAGAACAGTGACAAGTAAAAGTATCTACTCAGGAGTAGGAGATCCTAGAAATTCTCAGTAGATGGAACAGAGGGAATAGGAGGAGCAAATTGAGCCTCCAACTACCTATGGTATAACCAGTAGGGAAGTATGTCAAACCTTGAGGGATGCAAAGGAGCTTTTTGAAGCTCCTATAAACGAAAAAAGGCAGTGTAGATAGCATGACAGATACCAAGCCCTGGTATATTAGGTTGAAGAACCCTCTAGTTTTTAGGAAGTCATATAGCATCAGGTGTGGGTGGATGCCATGGTAGAAGAGTACATTTCTATCATTTCTAATGATGTATGGGAAGTAGTACCTAGACCAAAGAATAGATCAGTTGTAGGTTCATGATGGATCTACAAGTTCAAGTACATTGTAGATAGAAGTGTAGCTAAGTACAAGGCTATATTCGTTGAAAAGGGGTATACACAAAAGGAAGTGATAGATTATTAGGATACCTTCACCCCAATTTCTAGATATACCTCTATCATATCCATTATGCAATATTCCAAAATTAGCTTGTAGCTAATTGGAATATTGGTTTTTTTTTTATCACCTAGGAGTTGAATAAATGGGTAAGGAGGCCCATGCATATTAAAAATATGAGTAAAATCCCTCATAGTGTGAAAAGGAATCAACATAGGAGTTGAATTTCACACCCTCATGTGTGAACAGGGACATTTGCATGTGGACAAGATCAAGTTTGACCAAGTGAATAATGTTGGGATAGGAGGTGGAGATCATCTTGTGAGACAGCGCAGAGACAGTGGGAGGAAGATTATTTGCCAAAGGAAACCCTAATGAGTGGGACCCAAGGTGAGAGGGCTTCCATTTGTAGAAAATGATGGCAAGGAAGTCATAGCAAGACATCTTATGTTATTGATTTGATTTGATGGTCTATATGACTTTGTGCTTTCTCCAACTGTTTAGTTAATATTTTTGTGCTGATTAGCACAAGGAATTATTGTTTAGGAATTCCTTCTCCTTCCTTGAGAGGCCTCTTGAAGGAGCTTGTACTGTATTTCTACACATCCAGGGTTGAGGCCAGGCATCCTCCTTCAACTGCAATGTTATTTATGTAGTAGTATAATGTTGTGTTGCAGGCTGTTGCAGTGGAGGTTCACAACACCACATCTGGAGCTCATTTTTCAGAGGAGGAAGCTTTCCTTCCTTTGGGAGATCAGTGAGGAAGCCCTTGGATCATATTTCAGATCTTAGCACTTGGCCAACACATTTTATTTCACCTACAGTGCAATATCCCTCAGTGACTGCGTTATTTTCAGTGAGCATTTGCAGTGAGGGTTTGCAGGTTGTTTGGAGGGTGATATCTTTTGTGTTAGGATCATACTTTCACTTGTAAGATCCATTGTAGGAGGCCTATTCATCTTATGCATCATCTTCAGCCATCTCCATCCAGATCTTGAGTTGTAGCTGTTATTCATTCTTGGACTGCAACTCTGGCATTTTTGCAGTTTTGCATATTTCAGCCAATCCTTCCAAGATTGTATAGAAATTGTGCTTGGGAGTTTAGATCTTTACTCCCAACATTGTATGAGCCATCCATTTTCAGATTTATGTCATTTCACATTTCCATGTAGCAGCACACCATCTTTGACTACATTGTACATTTTCATGAGCATTTTGCAATATAGCATCATTTCAGTTTGAGCATATGTATTGATGGGAGGCTTGTTTACCTTGATTATTTGAGCTGTATTGAACTTATTTTCTTCTGATTTACATCATACAATGGCTCTATCATTTCCATACGTTTTGGTATGATGTTATTCACTGCTATTTCCAGTTTTTTGTTCATGTATTGCTGCATCCCCATTTTGGGATATTACAGTGGTATTAGAGCATAATCATGGCTCAGCCTGTGGAATCTTAGCCAATATGCTATCAAGAAGACAACAAGAAGAAAATATGAATAGAAAAGATAGAAATAAGACTCCATTCTTTGGAGGGAGGAAGGAGGAGAAAATTCCAAATTTTCTTTCTCAAACTTGCAGAGCATTCAAGAAGATCTCAAGAAGATTAGGAGGGAGATGAATAGAGAATCTCCAAGAGAGTTTGAATCTGAAGCAAACTCTACATTTTCATATCATGAGTGTGTGCATGCAGCCACACACTATGATGCACAATGCAGTCATCTGCCCAGATTTTCCACGAGAGAAATGGAAGAAGAAGGAATGATTAGGAGGGAAACTCTTACTGACTTTCTACAAGAGTATTAATCTCAAACTCAGAAGTTTAGAGATCACATCACTTTTATAGAGTTTTGCAAGATCAAGGTGAAGAGAAGAAAGCAACATGATATGGATATATTTCTTCTATCTGCTTTTGATGGTTCACCTACATGTTCAGCTAGAGCTTGGGTGGAGGAGCTAGACACCTATTTGTAGCTACACCAAATTTCTGAAGATGAAGCCATCAAAGTTGTTGCGCTTCATTTTGGAGGTAGGGCCTATGCATGGTGGATATTTGAGTTTTTTTCTCTGAAAAATGAAAATACTTTTTCTTATGCAAGGTTCACTAAGACATTAGTGGAAATATTTGATGGAAAACCTTCTACAACACATGTGGTGGGGCTAAACAAACTTAAACAAACAAATACCTTGCATGTGTTGGAGGAACCTATGAGCTCAATTCCACTTCAGAAAACCATTGAGGAGGCTGATATCTTGCATCATACCTTGCTAGAGGCAAGACCTCTATCTCATATTCTTGAGCAAGAGGGTATGGAGATCCCTTTTTCAAAAGAGGATAAAATCATTGGGAGGTTTCCCATACATATTGATGAGGAAGGGGGCAACAACGCTATCATGTCTAGAGTTTATCTAGAACCTCATGTAGGGGAAGAGGGAGATATTTCACCAATAACAGGGATTCTTGGATCATTGCAAGGAATTCCCCAAGATCTCATATGTGGAGATCAATGCACAACTCATGATCAACATGTACCATTGACGATGGATGGTGGAACCATGTAGACAAAAGGAGAAGGTAGGGAGAATGATCAATATCATTTGATGAGGAGCACACACCCCTATCTATTTCATAGGTTTGATGCACATAAGAGGGAGACTGGATTGTGCAGTAAGAGTAGGGACAAATCATTCCATTCATATATGCAGTCTAGTCTTGATCTTGATGTCTCATTACATGGAGAAATTTCACCAGGGAGACCACCAGATTAGCAGAGGAGGATGGATGCTTCACATTTTTAGGCACCACTCATTGATTTCAGAGGGGTGGAGACCTTGGGAGAGCTTGGTACAATGCTGATAGTCTTTGGTAAGCTTCAGGAGGAGAGAGGAATTCTCTCAACATTATATTTTGCCACTCTCATTTCAGATTTTGCGCTATGGTAGGAGCAGCATGGGAAGGATAGAAACCTTCCAACTTATGTATTTGGCATGAGAGATGTCAAAGAATATGATGGCCATATGACAGATGTTATTCATGATAGTTCATCAGTGCTATCACTGTGGAGGATAGACCATATTGGAATTCCCAACTATGGGTGGAATATTCCAAGGATCTTTTCACTTGTATGATATTGGATGACCAGCTGCATGAGGAGGGATATCCAATTAGAGATGGGGTCATCTACTATCATGTTAGGGTATTATTATCTAGATCTTCCAAGCTCAAGGAGAAGTTTCTACAAACATCTCTTGAGGATTTCCTTTTCAGCCACACTTATTCTATGAGAGCATACCACACCATCATGGAGGGGTATTTTTTGGAAGGCTTTGAGGAGGAGATATATCAGCATATGAGGAGATGCATGGATCATGTAGAGATGGAAGAGATACATGACTCTTTGGAAGGGTTAACATAGCCACATCTTTTCTCTTTGAGGATGAGAGGAGACTCATCTATGAGCCACTCCATTTGCATGGGCAAGACATATGGTAAGGGTATTGTTTGTTTGAAAATGAATTGTATAATGTATATATGCATCCCTTAACCATATATGTGCAGGAATTTTCTCAAAAGAGGAGCATTCTTCCTTCTAGACTTCATGGTCTACTTGAGGCCATGAGTAGTTTTGATGGCTACTCCCTAGGAGGACTTGGGGAGGAAATTTTTCATGGAGAACATACTTACCTTGCACCACACATCGTTCACTTTCTCTGAACACATGAGGAGAATGGGGCAGCAAGAAAGTGGTTGAGAAACCACACTTTTTATCATTCTCTATTGCAGTTGAGGGTCAAACTGCGTTGTTTGCATTTGAGGGACCATTGTCCATCTCCCTTGCTTCATATGGCAACTAGTATGATTCTCGTTGTAGTTCCCTATGTTTCTGTTGTTCTTATCTTTGTTGGGAGCATGATTGGGAGAGAGACACATTCGTTGGATGTGTCCTTGGGATATATTGGTTGGATGTGTCCTTGGGGAAGGATATTTCCCATATAGTTTGCATTGCATGTTCTAATGGGAGCATGATAGGTGATATGGCTACCACAACCAAACGCTTGTTTCTTGATGAGGTGGGCCATGAGATTGATGGGAGCACTTGGGCTATGAATCTCACAAATAATTGGGAGAAACTTTTATATGAATTTCCATGTCATGTTGTGCAACAACAGTTAGGAAAATTGCACTGTGACCACTTAGGAAACTGTTGGTACCTTTCAGCTCTACATGAAACCTTCAGTATTCCTCTCACTTGGATGCCATATGATGGTGATTTCCTATTCATCATATATGGGATGATTTGAGTCATAATGATTCACAACATTGGAGGGAAGATCTTTGGAGATCCAGTTTTCTTCTTGCCACTTGGAGGAAACATTTTTGTAGCCCAAGAGCAACATACACTCTACACTTATCATAAGTGGAGAGGAGGACAACTTGCGGTAGGCTATTTTGTCTACCAAGATCATATTTTCAGCCAACCTACTTTGCATGAGCCCAAGGTGGAAGACGATTTCAGGAGTTGCCATGTTGGGAGGTAACTCATTTTCTATGGATGATTGCTTGGGGATGGAGGATCCACATGGGAGTGTTGATTCCCAATACATTTCAGATTCCATTCCTCAAAGGGACCTTCGGACAACACCTTATTGCCTCCTTGAGTACTCTACATGTTCATGATGATAGCTATTTAGCTAGCTTGCATGCTTGGGAGAGGAAATATGGAGATTCATTGATGAAACCACATCTCATTCCTTGGAGGAGTTCATCATGTGTGGATGCTATAGTAGGATTAGGGGAGACTCTTTAGTTCTATCCTTGCAGTTGTTTGAGGACAAGCAACGTTTGGGCGGGGAGGACTGTAATATTCCAAAATTAGCTTGCAGCTAATTGGAATATTGATTTTTGTTTTTATCACCTAGGAGTTGAATAAATGGGTAAGGAGGCCCATGCATATTAAAAATGTGAATAAAATCACTCATAGTGTGAAAATGGATCAACATAGGAGCTGGATTTCACACCCTCATGTGTGAACAGGGACATTTTCATGTGGAAAAGGTCAAGTTTGAGCAATTCAACTTCGCTGGGATAGGAGGTGGAGATCATCTTGTGAGACAACACAAAGGTAATGGGAGGAAGATTCCTTGGTGGAGGAAACCCTAATGAGTGGGACCCAAGGTGAGAGGGCTTCCATTTGTATAAAAGGAGGTTAAGGAAGCCATAGCAAGACATCTTATGTTATTGATTTGATTTGATGGTCTGTATGACTTTGTGCTCTCTCCAAATGTTTAGTTGAGATTGTTGTGTTGCTTAGCACAAGGAATTCCTATTTAGGAATTCCTTCTCCTTCCTTGAGAGGCCTCTTGAAGGAGCTTGTACTATATTTCTCCATGTCCAGGCTTGATGCCAAGCATCCTCCTTCAGCTACAACATTATTTCTGTAGAAGTGTAACGTTGTGTTGCGGGGTGTTGCAGTGGGGGTTCACAACACCACTTCTGGAGCTCATTTTTCAGAGGAGGAAGCTTTCCTTCCTTTGGGGTATTAGTGAGGAAGACCTTGGAACAAATTTCAAATCTTGGCACTTGGCCAAAACATTTTCTTTCACCTATAGTGCAGTATCCCTCAGTGACTGCATTGTTTTTAGAGAGCATTTGTAGTGAGGGTTTGCAGGTTTTTTGGAGGGTGAGATCTTCAATGTTAGGATAAGCCTTTCACTTGGAAGATCCATTGGAGGAGGCATATTTATCTTATGTATCATCTTCAGCCATCTCCATCTAGTTCTTGAGTTGCAACTACTATTTAGTCTTGGACTGCAACTCCGGCATTTTGCAGTTTTTCATATTTCAGCCAATCCTTCCAGGATTGTCTATAAATTGTGCTTGGGAGCTTAGATCTTTACTCCCAAAATTATATGAGCCATCCATTTTCATATTTATGTCATTTCAAATTTCCATGTAGTAGTGTACCATCTATGACTGTGTTGTAAATGTTCATGAGCATTCTGCAATATAGCAACATTTCACTTTGAACATATGTATTGATGGGAGGCTTGTTTGCCTTGTTTATTTGAGTTGTATTGAACTTATTTGCTGCTGATTTGCATAATAATATGGCTCTATGGTTTCCATACATTATGGTATGATGTTATTCACTGCTATTTCCAGTTTTTTGTTCATGTATTGCTGCATCCCCATTTTGGGATATTACACATTATATCCCTAACAACATATATGTAATGGAAGATTTACCAAATGGACGTCAAGACAAAATTATTGAATGGGGTGATAGAAGAAGAGGTGTATATCGAGCAGCCTGAAGGCTTTGAGATGAATGAGAAGTGCAATCATGCATGTAGGTTAAATAAATCCCTATATAGGCTCAGGCAGACACCCAGAGCGTGGTTTGGTCAAATTAATAGTTATTTTCAGTAGTTGGTATTCATCAAGAGTGATGTAGATCCAAATATATATTATATGATGATGGAGAATGGGCCTCTGATTCTGATTTTGTATGTGGATGATCTTCTTTTAATAGGTTCATTAGGACTCATAAAGGATTGCAAAAGAAACCTTGAATCAAAATTATACATGAAGGATATGGGGTTGATGCATTATTTTCTAGGATTGGAGGTATGGCAAAAGAATGGGGAAATGTTCCTTGGACAAGGGAGATATGCTACAAATATTCTGAAGAGAAATAGAATGCAGGATTTCTGACCCATGGAAACTCCCATGATCACCAATTAGAAGAAAATAGATGCATCATGAGACAAGGAAGTCGACCCTACCTTGTACAGACAGCTCATTGGGTCACTCTTGTATCTGGTCAACACTAGGCCAGACATATGTTACGTTTCCAACACCCTTAGTCAATTCATGGTGTAACCGAAAAGGGTACATTAGGTAGCATCTAGGTACATTCTTAGATATGTCAATGGGATATTCAGATATGGGTTGAAATATACTCAAGGAGATGACGTCATACTGAACGGATTCACAAATAAAAATTGGGCATGTATTTAAGTAGACCGAAAATGTACCTCGAGATACTGCTTCAATTTTGGATCATGGATGATCTCTTGGGGCAGCAGGAAGAAAAAGTGTGTAGCACTGAGCTCACTAGAATTTGAATACATGGCAGCCATCACATCTACATATGAAGCATTTTTTCTTAGGAAATTTCTAGTGATTTTGTTTCAAAAGATGATGGGAGCTATCAGTGTTAACTATGATAATCAGAGTTGTATTAAGCTCTCTGAAAATAGTATTTCATGATAGGTAGAAACACATTGATATCAAATTTCATTTCATCATATCCTATGTTCAGCGTGGGGCAGTCGAGTTGTAGTATGTTCCCTCAAGATATCAGATAGCAGACGTACTCATGAGAGCTCTAGGTATAACTAAGTTCATCCAATTCAGGAAACATATGGGTATGGTAGAGAACCTGTTTCAATAGAAGAAATAGATGGATTCTCATTTGCATCAGTAGCATATGAGAGGGTGTTGTAGTGACGATGTAGTAGTTAGCAACAGTATGCAAGGCCAATAGCAACACACATGCAACATAGAATCAGAGTTGCACAGTATTTGGTGGCCAGTGTTTCCAGACATCAACAACACAACTTGAGGTGATACAGATTCAAAGTGATGCTTCAATGTGTTGCAGCACTTCACCACATTACTTGCTAAGAGAAAGTGTTTATTTTTGTAGCATTGGATGTGTTATAGTCTTGAGATTTTGCAGAGAAGCTAAGACACAAGCATTCTCCAAGACCCATAAATAATTTTGGGAAATTATACCCAGAGATGATTTAATTAAAATAATTAATTATTTTTAATGTTGACCTAAGTCTAAACTTAGGAAATGAGAATAATTAAACCAGGCATGAATCTTATAGATAAAGGCATGGATCGAGTTCTATATAATCCGAGCCATTGACAAAGATCTAATCTCGGTCATTGATACCTCAACGAGAGATTATAAGAAGAAAATCGATGGGAACTTGGAGAACACACCAGTGTAAATACTCAGTTTCCCAAGAAGATCAATTTTCTCATTAGGTGAGTTGCAGGTCGATTTTTGGTAAGAGAAAATAAATTTTAGGCAAGAGAAAATCAAATCAGAGGGTGAGTTTTAGGTGGGAAAGAAAGGGAATTAGCAGTAGTCTGAGAGTGCAGGAAGATTTTCGAAAAGGTAAATGTAGAGGAGGGACACAGTGCATCAGGCACTACGTAGTCACTGTGTAGAGTACAATGCAGTGAGGCTCACATAAGGGCAAAATGTCCTCTTCATGATCAGAAAAATGTTGTGGAGTGAGAAAAATTCATCAGTGAATTTTTTCTCAGCATTTCTTCCTCCAATTTTCTATCTGGTATTTGTACATGAATTATTGTTTAATAATTAATAAATAAACCCTCATCTATTGCACCAATTTTCCCACATTGGGTTTTTCTAGGGAAAATTGTCCAAAAATAATTGTGTCATTGTGTTTATATGTGTGCTAGTATTTTCCTCGCATTTATTTTCCATATTATTTGATTTGTGAAGCCTATAATGTATATGTTTTGATATTTCCCATAGATAACTGTAAATAATTTGTTTAAGTACTTTTAAAAAATAGAATAAATATTATTAGTTGTTGTAGTAGGATTCAGGGTCTCTGAATTTTCACATCTATTAGGAGAGGTGGAGGCTCTTCAGGAGTTCATTTCAATTCATTGATGGACAGAGACCATTATGTCTCTAATGAGGGCATGACTTGAATCCCCTATCCAAGAACAAGGAATTCCAAGTGGTCAGGAACTCGTTGGAGTGGCTTTGTCACAAGCTCAAGAGGATAGCACCAGTGACTGCTTAGCAAACCATGGTGGTGATGTTGTAATGTTGTCATAGATATAATCGACCGCATAACCACCATAGTTAATCTATGAAATAAATCATCTTCAAATGGTAGAGTATAAGCATAATGATGTAGTGGAAAGGCCAAGCGAAGAGGTGGACTTTTAATTTCATTTGAGTAAACCCATGTGATTGACCAAATGGAAAAACTAGTCATCGATGCTTGGTATTGGTGTGCCAAAAATTCACCTAATGTGATTGGATTGAGGAATATTATGTGGCCTGGAACCTCTATCCTAAAATATTTGTATTGCATCATAAAAAGGATTGAGGGGATGATGTTAGTGGGGATGTGTTGGTGAACACATCATCCTAGGAGCTATACTATTGGTGGATATGTGGGCCACTTAACAAGTTGAAACAATGGATTAACACACCATCCTGCAAGCTATACTATTGGTCGAGGGTTGGGCTACTTAACAAGTTGGCCTGATGGATTAAAATTCCAACCTGAAAGCTATGCTATTGGATGTAGACAGACCCACTTAACAATTCAACATAGAAGGCTCACTCTAGGACATTCGTAAGAGCGCAAGTGAAATGGAGAGGGGTGAACAGTGTGGTATTATGTGGCAGTGCCACCATGTGCACCAATCGGGAGTGAGAGACGTGCGAGGGTGTGACCCACTAACCCATGTATCCCGGAGGGACCCACCCTTGCTGATTAATGAAAGTGAGTGTGAAAATAGACATTTTGGTGTAGGAATAGAGTTGAAATGGTGAGGAAGCCCCTTAGGCTAATAAAAGGTAATTATGTGCAAAGGTGAGACCCACTAGTCCACGTAGGCCTAGAGGTGTCACCCTAGAGTCATAAAGGGTGGTAGGAATGTCAATGCTAGGATAGAACAAGGTGGATGGAGTAATTCATGTCACATTGGTTGGATTTACACCCTAGTTTGTGGAGAAGTTGTCCCATCTAATGAATGAACCCGACACTATGACCCTGGAAAAGTAAGGAGGTGCAACAATGGAGGGTGATGAGATAACAAAATTGGGGTGATGTGGGACAAGATACAGTGTTAGCTGAGAGCTGGAGTGATGTACCAATGGGAAAGGAGATCATGCGGCTCTCTAATACATGTAATTTTGGTAAAAACACCTTGTTAAATAATTAAGGATCATGCCAAGGAACTCCAAGATGGGAAAAAAGGATGACGTGTCCTAGAGGTCCCCAACACGGAGGATTAAAGTAGGGTAGTGAATGACAATTTCGGGAGGTAAATGTCAAGATGACATGGTAGGGCCACTACACCAATGGATGGTAGAGATAATGAGGGATTGGATGATGGATATTGTGTTGCGACACCCCTCCCCATGGTGCCAGCAGGGAGGAGGGAAGGGTGTCACAATCGTTATGGGTTTTTAGTTGTGGTGCATCTGTTGTGGGTTGTCTAATCAAGGCCCTAGAATCATGAATTGAAAATATGATTGCGACTCCACTACGTTGAATTAACCGGTGAGCATGTCACTTTGGCGCAAAACATGGATAAAGAGTGTTGTTGGACATGGGCCATTGGATTTATAGAGTGTTAAGCACAGTAATGGAAGGTGATGTTAGTGGGGAACATATATATGTGTGTATGTGTGTGTGTGTGTGTGTGGTAATTAATATATATATATATATATATATATATATATATATTATTGAGAAAAAATATATATAAATTATCCCACTCTTCTAATAGCGGAAGGGCTAGATTAGTAGTGGAAGGCACCCCATGGGGTAATATGGGTGTCATTGTTATAATTACCTAGTTTTGAAGGAATTATTCAAGATATCTTCTTCTTTAACCTAAACCTAGTGATATCCTAATTATAAGTCTACATTCGTGAATTATTTGACTTTCTACAACTAATCTAGTATATCTTCAATTCTAGGAAGGGGGTACCTATTCTTGAACATAATTTTGTTTAACACTATATAACCAATACACATCTACCAAGTCCCATCCTTCTTAATTGGTACAATGATAATGGGTGACCCACATGGTTATTTACATAGTTGAATGAAACCATATTCCAGTAGCTACTACAATTTCTTCTTCACCTCTTTTTCATCCATAATAGACTACATGTAGATTCCAATGTTTGGCAATGGAGATTTCAGCGACAAATAGATCCCGTGCTCCACTTCCCTCTAGGGTGGTATCCCTTTAGGCTCATGAAAAACACCCTTGTATGTTTGTTGCAACTCTTCTAGTTGTTGTTTATGTTCATTAGTGCACCCCTTTATGAATGAATTATGAATATTATATAGACTAAATTTATCTTAAAAATAGTAAAACATACTTCTTTCTAGAACTAATCAACTTTTTGGCCTTGGTGGCACTTACCAATGAGATATTTGATTTTCCCTTGTGAAAATTGATGATGAAGGATTTTTCTTCCTTAATGAGGTGGAATTGGTAAATTCTTCACATGAATATTTCATACCACATGTACACATAAGGACTCCCAAGTATAATTCGACGTACACCAAGTGGAAATGCATCCAACTCTACTTCATTAACAAAATCAATAAAAAATAAAAAATTTGTTCTTCCAATGTTGGTTTACCTTTATCGCTACCTCCTTATTTACCTAACCCAATAGATATGGGATAGGATTTCATGAGTCTCCAATCATATTTTTTTAACCAAATATGTTTCTATGAGATTCACCTATGATCCAGAGATGAATAGAGCATCATTTTTTATCTTCTTGACCTGTATCTTTATATGAAAGTGTTTGGTCATTTTCTTCTCTTCTTGTTTCTAAAGGTTACTCAAATTCACCCCCCTATCCACTAATGTATATATAATATTATAATCCACATCTAATATTTTTTCGACCTGATTACTCAATTATATGGTCATGATATTTTTCTTCTTAGCATATTTATTTTGGTTCTTTGGATTCAGCTCTAGATACAACTTCCAACAATTCTCCTATGTATGACCATCAATGTTCCAATGATTGCAATGGTTTCTAGGATATTTTCAATTGTGCACTATGGATGTTTCGTTTTGTCTCCCCCCCCTTTACATTTATTCTTCCCATCCTTAGAAGCTTCCTAGTGCCCCTTCTACTTTGACCCACTTGATTCCCTTTCCTCTTTCCTATGTTATCCAAGTATTTTTCCTAGACCCAAGCCTCATCCACCTCTTTAGGTTTAAACAACATCACTTACTTTCACATATGCCTATGTACACCCCTCATATACTTTAGGAGTATGACTTGTTTCTTTGTAGAGATAGCTAACATTATTTCCATCTTCCTAAATTATATATTGTACTCCTATAATTTCTTCCCTTCTCTTTTTCTAAAGTAATTCCATCATATTCACTAGTCCTATATACTAGGTGATTTATTTGTTAGTTAACTTACGTCATTAAATTTTCAAACAAGGTTTATATTCTTGTGAAGTGTATGTGCACAATATATTCTAGGAGATTTATTTCCAATCAAAAGATTGATTTCAAATTCATATTGTAAATCTAATCTATTCAAGATTACCAATCATCAAGTGTATGCACATGTTCTTTCAATAAGACTTGTTCAAATCGAAACAAACATGAAATAAATATATGTGAGAATGAATTAAAACTAATTTAGGAGAAAGAATTGGAAATATATTATATTGAATAGAATGGAAATCTTATGTTATTGAACTTAATTAAAATATTATTCCGTTTGACAAAATTTAATGCTTATTCTATTAAGTTGAATTGAAATTATATGCTAATTGACTCGAAATAAATCAATTATATTTTCACTTAGAATAAATATATTCTGATTAGTTTGAAAACAATTATATTCTAAGAATGCATCAGGAAATATAACTAGAAATTTGGACTGACATGAACCCAAAAAGCAATGATACAAGTCTTGACAGACTACGAATGTGTGCAACTATTATTAGAACCAATATGAACATTAAATTTTAAATATGAGACTAAGAAAATAATTCAAATAGGAAAACTGATCAAATAATTTTTTTTGGTATTTTGAGTTTAATTATGAGTGCTCAACCTATGCAGACAAAACAATGATAAGTAAACTAGAAATTAAAATAGAGCATTAACGAACACCTCACTATTGGCAAACAAGATTGAAATAACTTCTAGGAAAGTAATGAAATTAAACAACTATACCTTAGAAACATTTTGAGGTCTAAAATGGGCCTCCTAAGGAATATTATAAAATAAAAGTGGAAATAATAAAATAATATTGGATTTCATCATCAAAATTTAGAGGGAAAAAATAAAAATACTACTTCTTCAACTTTTATTTTCAAATTATCTCCCTAATATTTGATTCAAGTTATGAGTTGGAGCAATCGTTGGATGCATAATTTAATTCCTCATCCAAGGAGTACCCATGTTGCATACTTTTGATATACCTTGTTACATGTAAAATTAGAAATACATGGAAAATGTGATTGCGATGGACCCTACTACATGAAAAATGAGAAATACATGGAAAAAAGTGATTACAATCACATTTTTCCATGTATTTCTCATTTTTCATGTAGCGTAGTACATCAAAATTATGCAACATAGGAACTCCTAGAATGAAGAATTAAATTCAACATCCAACGAGTGCTCCGACTTGAAATTTGAATAAAACTGTTGGGAGATAAGTTGAAAATACGAGTAGAAAAAATAGTTTCCTTCCAATATTTTTACTTTTTTACTCCAAAAATGGTGAATCATCCCCCATGGTTGACATCATCATCTTGAATCTTATTGGTTCTTGTTGAGCCTCAAATTTGTGCTTTCCTTCACCTCATTTTACCTCATTTTTCCCTTCTCCATTTCCATTTTAAACCCAATTTATCAATAAAAAAAGTTAAAATTACTTCTAGAATGGTTTACATAACTGACTTGTTGAATTTTGTGATTGTTGCCATTGTTAAGCATTTTGACCGGAACTAGCTGCAGAATGCAGGCATTCTGTAGCTAACCGGCGATTCTGCAGCTACCTTTATGTTTGAGCATGTTACAGGTGGCCTCTTGAGGAAAAACACATATGGGCATGATCCACGTCGTGCCTACATGGTGTGTTGCTCGTCATGGAAGAGGAAATGAAGTCTGTGTACGGTTATGCACGTGGGAACACATTTTGTGAAAGAAGACTCCTACTCGGACTGTTACAGTCCAGGTGTCTTTTCTCTTTTACGCAGCCACCTTAAAGACTCCTAAGATGATTTGTATTAGGAAGACATCATTCCTAAATTATTGTAATTATTTTTACTTGCATTTACTTTAAAAACTCTTGAATAGGCCGAGAGCTTAGTTAGAAATTTTGTGTAGATTTGCTGCTAGATTTTGGTGTAAAACTCTGTGTTACGTCTTTTAAGACACAGAGCATTATGTTAAGACTATTGCATTGTTAATGGAGCAGACATAATTATCTTGAAGGCGTGATTTAATTGTGAAGTCGAATGCCGTCAAGTGGTAGAGGGCCCCTGCCCCTTGAACGGATTTCCTTAGCGTAAACTAGATAAGTTTTTCCTAGCTGTCTTTACATTTTGCATATTGAATTAGTAGTTGCTGTGTTTTATATACTGTGGTCGTATTCGTTCCAGTTCTTCCATAAGAAGACATTCTTCCAACAGACCAAAATGATGAATGATTGATGACTATGGTATTGTAGGATATCGGTTAGATTTGTATTTGTTTTAGCTAGCTACTGTAGCCATAATTCGTTCCAGTTCTTCCACAAGAAGACACTTTGCCAATAAATCAAAACGATGAATGTTTAATGACTATGGTACTGTAGGATAGGATTTTTATTTGTTTTAGCTATCTACTGTAGCCATAATTCGTTCGAGTTCTTCCACAAGAAGACACTTTGCCAATAAATCAAAACAATGAATGTTTAATGACTATGGTACTGTAGGATAGGAGTTGTATCTGTTTTTAACTAGAGACTGTAGTTATATTCATCATAGTTCTTTCTGGAATGCCATTCAACTGCTTGACAATAACAATGAATGATGAATGGCTTGTGATGTCATAGAATTAGTTGTAGTTTTTAGTCTTCACTATCCATTCACTTGTCCCTGGCCTCTTCCCACAAGGAAAGTTCTTCAAGACATCTTTAAAGTTGAATGTAGTGATGTGACAACTTAGTTCTAATTGCTTTAGTTGTTTGCTTTCAATTGCATACAGGTCCACAGCCAAGTCTAAAATTGACCTAATTCTTTCCACAAGAAGGAACTCTTCCAAAATATCTCTCATGATGAACAAACTGATTGTGTAACTTCATAGGATAGTGCATGTTAATTAGAATGCTCCGGAGTTTCATTTTGCATTTAATTCATGTCCAGCTACTTCATTTCAAAGTTTGATGATGGCTTATAGTTTAACATTGTTCTAGTTTAGAAGCATCTTAAGCTCATGTTTAAATCAATTCATTGCATTCATATCTCATAGTCACACTGTCACCCTTTGCACAGTAGATCATTTTAGTTGATAGGATTCCTAAGACGGCCTTCATTATTTACAAATATCTTTTTGTTCTGAAAACTATCAGTGATCCATAACTTTAGGAACAGAAGATAACATCATTACAAGGTCTGAAATATCTCTGCAAATTCCTCACTATAAACAGAGCTTTTCCTCAACAGAACTACCCTGAAAAGAAACCAATAACTCTTGAAGAATAGACTCTGACCTTCAATTGAAATTGCAGAATAGAACTAGAAATTAGTCATGAATAAATGAGTTTAAAACAGAATGTTGCATCATGATTAGTGTCTGATTGTCTAGTTAGAAAATTTGCATATTTAAGTGATCATTTCTCAAAGTCTAGTTTGTGTCATTTGTTTAAAAAGTCATCATCAAGCTCTTGTTTCTATTCAGTCATAGTTTAGATGTTGTTTCAATGTTTTTGATTACATTTTCCATTCCATACATTAGGCTCAACTGTGTTTTTTTGACTACCACTCTCTTTTCATTAGTTTTCTAGGCATTTTCATTGTAAACATAAAACTTCAAAAGACCAAAAACATCATAAATCAACATAAAAGACAAAAACATCACAAAACACTACATACAACGCACTAGGAAACAAGCACCTAGGTACATATGGTACATTTCACTTCAGCAGTTTACAAATCCTGGTTGACAATTAAATGAACTCAGTTTAGGAGACTAGATTGAGGCACAACATTTTGGCGCCGTTGCTGGGGAAGTGAAAACTAGGTAACCTTTGTTTCTTAGCATCCAAAAACAATTTTATGCATAGGGAGAGAGATTCAAGAGGAAGATTTATAAGCAGCAGAGGCAGAAGTTTGACATCTAGAACACCACTTGTTTCATCCAGATCCAGAACTAGTACACCTTCAACTCAAACCCATCTTCCATCCTTTACTGATCCTGGACTTCTAGAAGATCTAAGGTCACCTATTCCATTGGAGAAACCTTCCACTTCATCCACTGAACCTGCCATAGAAGAGGATCCAAAAACCTTTGTTGAGGATACAAACCTTTCTACTTCCACAGGAGAGTCAACCATGGCAGAAGGAGGAGGAGGAGGAGTTGTTAATGGAGAAAACACATTTGGAGGAGGTAGAGGAAGAGGTAGAGGAGAAGGAGGAAGAGGAGGTAGAGGTGCAGATGGAGGAAGAGGTAGAATAGGAAGCTCTTTTGGGTTCCCTATACTTGATGGAGAAACCAATACAGCCATGAAAAACATTTCACCTTCTGTCCTTCCGAACTTCTATGGACTTAAAACTGAGGATCCTGAAACTTTCTTATTCGAATTTGAAGTACTGTGTAGGACTTATGACTACCTTCAAGATGCCCAAAAATTGAAATTATTTCCTTCAACTCTGAAAGGATCATCATTGAAGTGGTTTATGAGCTTAAGCAGTAGTTCCATTAGGACATGGGAAGACATGAAACAAGCATTTCTAGAGAGATACTTGGATTATTGTATGCCGGATAATCATAAGGAAGAAGTGTTCAAGATGTTACAAAAAGAAGATGAAAACTTAGAAGATTTGTTGGAAAGATTTAAATACAACATAAAAAGGGCACAAATGGAAAACCTAGATCAAGACACTTTAAAAGCTCTTTTGTTGAAAACAATTAGGGATGAATGGTTGGATATCCTTAACATGATTGGAAAAGGGGATATATCACAACTCACATTACCTGAAATATCTGAGTTATGTATCAACCTTTCCAGAGGGAAATCCAAAACTGTCAAAGGTCCAAGAGATCCTGCTCTTGCAAGAGCAAGTAAATCTGCTTCTGGGACAGTAAGTAGATCAGAAATAGGACACATGCTTGATGATTTTAAATCTGACATCTTAAGGAGTCTTAGTGAACAAATAGACACCCTCAAGATACAAAACAAGCAAAAGGCTGAATCTGATGCCTTGGCAATCTTTTGTCCCAAATGTAGAAAGAAACATGCCTTGAGAGAGTGTCCTTTAGATGTAAAAGTTGTAGAAACCTGTGTTATTTGTTCTGAGAAACATGAGACCCAGAATTGTCCTTCTCTTCCTGGTCTCAAGGCTGTTTTTCAAGAAGAAACTCCTACAGATTCCACAGAATCTCTTAACTTTGTATCTAGAAGACCTTGGCAGGGACCTCAAACACAGGGATTTCATGATCAAATGTATAATCAACCTCCACCTTGGAATTCTTGGCAGCAACCTTGGCCCCAATTTCAAAATCAATCACAAGCTTGGGCAGAAGGATCAAAAGGTCCCTATGGAAGATACTCTCCATATTATCGGTATCCACCATCCTATCCACCATACCCACAAAATTTTCCTCAAAATCTTCAACAAAATTTTCAACAAAATTCTCAACAACATCATCAGAACCAACCTCATCAAAATCAACCACTTCCATTACCATTCCCTCAAAAATCCAATCAATTACCAGCTCAGCCCATACCAAACCCCAATAATAAGAACCCTCAGAATACATATATGATAGAAGGACAACAATTTCCAACTTATTTAATTACTCCTCTAGACCTTAGTGATGTTCAACTTAGGTCTGGAAGGATACTTGAGAAGAGGAAACCTTCTGTGATCATACAAGAACAAGATGATTATGAGGAAGACTCCCTACGGGTTAATAAAAGTCTTGAGGAAGAAACATCCTTTCAAGGCCAAAACATTGAAAAACTGAAACAAAAAGATCCAATAAGCCCAACTCCAGTAGTAGAGCAACCATCCACATCTACTTCTATACCTCCCTTTTCGGAAAGATTACAAATTGACAAAGGTGTAGAAAAACAAATAATGGTGCCTAATTATGATTTCTTGGATGAATTGAGAAATGTTTGCATTAAAATTCCATTATTGCAAGCCATCAAGGAAATCCCAATTTTAGCCAAAACAACAAAGGAGTTGAGTATGAAGACAACAAAGAAAAGAATAAGAGAAACCAAGAAAATTCAACTGGTAGGACAAATAGCAGACATTATGATGGGTAAGACTACTATTCCAAAGTACCTTGACCCAGGAAATCCAGTTGTCAAAATTCACATTAATGGAATTGAAATTCAAAACACACTCATTGACTTAGGAGCAGCAATAAATATCATGAGTAGACAAATCATGGACAAACTGAAACTTCCTAATCTTCTCTTTACACCCACACTATTACAACTGGCAGATAGATCTGTGATCAGACCAGATGGGGTAATAGAAGACATTCCAGTGTCCCTAGACTCTTGGGAGTACCCTGTGGATTTCATGATCTTAACACCCAAGAATAATCTAGGAGGCCATCCTGTTATACTAGGAAGACCTTGGTTGGCTACAGCTGATGCTTTTATTAGTTGTAGGTCCGGTGATATGTATATTTCTGATGGAAGTTCAACAAAGAAATTCACTTTATATCCTCCAGCTAGGACAATTACGGATCTAGATGACACTCAATGGATAGAGGATGAAGAATATTTGCAACCACTCTTCACAATTTCAGAAATTAGTGAAGATAATCAAATTCTGAATACTCTAGAAAATTTTGAATCTTCTCTAGAACACAAACAAGAATCATTTCAAGACAAATCCAATATTGAGTTCTTGTCATCTAGACAGATGTCTCTTCATTCTATGGACAAATTTGGCAGTTCTACAAGTGAAATTTTTCCAGGTAAAACCTTGAACATAAACAAAAATCTGGAAAAATCTCAACAAGAAGAACTAGTCAAAGTATTACAGAGACATTCTTCTGCATATGCATGGGAATACACTGACATGAAAGGGATAATTCCCAAGACTTGTACTCATCACATCTATATAGAGGCAAATTGCAAACCAATCAGACAGCCTCAAAGACGGATGAATCCAAATCTTAGGGAAATTGTCAATGAAGAACTGCAAAAATTATTAAATGTTAATTTCATCTATCCTATTTCAGATAGTCAGTGGGTTTCTCCTTTGGTGATTGTGCCTAAGAAAAATGGAAAATGGAGGGTGTGTGTTGACTACCGAGAACTGAATAAAGCTACTCTTAAAGACCATTTTCCCTTACCTTTCATAGATCAAGTATTAGATACATTAGCGGGTAAAAAGTACTTTTCATTCCTGGATGGATTTAGTGGTTACAATCAAATCCAAGTAGCACTTGAAGACCAAGATAAAACCACATTTACTTGTCCTTGGGGTACCTATGCCTACCGAGTATTGCCATTTGGATTGTGCAATGCACCTACAACATTTCAAAGGGAAGTATTAGGAATTTTTTCTGATCTGATACATGACTGTGTAGAGGTGTACATGGATGATTTTACAGTTTATGGGGATACATTTGAAGAGGCTTTAGAAAACTTGGAAAAGGTCTTAAAAAGATGTCAAGAAGCAAACCTTTCTCTTAGTCATGAAAAATGTTTTATGATGTTCACTAAAGGTATTGTTTTAGGGCACCACATTTCGGGGGATGGGATTAGAGTTGATGAAGCGAAAGTTGAAGTTATTTCTAACCTATCCATTCCAAGTTGTCAAAGAGATGTAAGAAGTTTTATAGGATTTACGGGGTACTATCGGAGATTTATAGAAAACTTCACCAAAATAGCATCTCCTCTCTTCAAATTACTCACCAAAGATTGTGAATTTAAGTGGACTTCTGATTGCCAGTTAGCTTTTGAAACCCTGAAAACCAAAATTTCTGAAGCACCTATATTAAGGGGACCTAACTGGAAGTTACCTTTTCATATCTCGACGGATGCTTCCGATACAGCTCTAGGAGCAGTATTGGGACAGAAAGATTTAATTCCCTATGCCATCTATTATATCAGTAAAAATTTGACTCCTGCAGAGTTAAACTATACTGTAACTGAAAAAGAGTTTTTAGCTGTTGTTCATGCCATTAACAAATTTAGACACTATATAACTGGCTATGAAACTTTTATTCACACTGATCATTCTGCCATTAGATATTTAATGAATAAATCAATCACTAATGGTAGAGTTATAAGATGGTTGTTATTATTGCAAGAATTCAACATTACTATTCTAGATAGGCCTGGAAAACAAAACACTGTGGCTGACTTCCTGTCTAGAATTCAAAATGTCAAAGATGACACTCCGGTTGAAGATCAATTTCCTGATGAATATCTTTTTGCAGTTTCTACTCAAACTCCATGGTTTGCTGATATTGCTAATTATTTAGTTTCAGGAAAATTTCCTTCAATTATGAATGCAAGGGATAAAGAAAAATCATTAATGATAGTGCAAGATATTCATGGGTCGCTAATGAGTTGTACAAGACAGGTCCAGATTTGATCATTAGAAGGTGTGTTCGTGAAGATGAGATGCCTGAAATTCTCAAGGCATGTCATGATGAACCTTGTGGCGGACACTTTGCAGATAAAAGGACAGCCTATAAGATCCTTAATTTAGGATATTATTGGCCATCTTTGTTTAAAGATGCAAGGGAGTATGTCAAAAGGTGTGACGGTTGCCAAAGGGTAGGGAAACCTTCTCCTTCAGGTGAGATGCCATTACAACCTCAGGTACACATTGAACCTTTTGAAAAATGGGCTTTGGATTTTGTAGGACCTATTAGTCCTCCATCAAGACAAAAGAAATACATATTAGTTTACACTGATTATGTTACTAAGTGGGTAGAAGCTAAACCATTACTTGTTGCTAATGAATCATCTGTAGTTACTTTTCTTTTTGAGGATATTTTTACTCGTTTTGGTGTCCCAAGGGAAATTGTTACGGATCAAGGAGCTCAATTTACATCAAGGCTAGTGGAGAAAATGATGGAGAAGTACAAAATCAGACATAGAACATCTACTCCTTATCATCCACAAGCAAATGGTCAAGTGGAATCCACTAACAAAGTCATTGAAGGTATCCTAACAAAGACTGTTCATCTACATAGAAGAGATTGGGTAAATAGGCTTCCTGAAGCCTTGTGGGCCTATAGAACTACATGGAGAAACACAACAGGCCATACTCCTTATGAGCTTGTTTATGGAAAGCAAGTTTTGTTTCCTATAGAGTTCCAAATCCAAACATTCAAGATGGCAGTTGAGCTAGGACTTGATCTAACGGAGGCACAAAAGCATAGACTGGAGCAAATTAATGAATTGGATGAGATCAGACAAGATGCAGTTCAGAAAACAAGTCTAGTCCAACAGCCAAGGGCTAGATGGCATGACAAGTACATCAAGGAGAAGAAATTTAAAGAGGGTGATTGGGCTCTCTTGTTTGATTCAAAATTCAAGGATTTTCAAGGGAAATTTTGAGACACATTGGCTTGGGCCATATGAAATTGTTCGAATTTTTGATAATGGGGCAGTAAAAATCAGAACTATAGATGAAGAGGAGGTCACTTTTCTTGTGAATGGCCATAGACTGAAGCTATACCACAAGCCACTCTCAAGAGAAGAGTTTTTCAAGAAGTTCCAAGGAGACAATGATGTGAAGTTAATGAAGAAGAGTCTCTCTTCTTCATCAACTTGATTAAATTTTCTGAAGCATTTCTCTCTTGAAAAAAATAAAAATAAATAAAAATAAAAAAAATAAATAAAGGTATAAACATGAAAACCAATCACTGATTGGCATGTTTATACAGAAAAGATAGGGTGAAAATCAGAGTTTCTCTGACACTCTAACTTTTCCCATTTTTGTTTCTAAGCAGTTGTTATAAAAATCATAAGTTCAGTACCATAGTACTTATGATTCATTTCATCTCATTCCATTCACTATCCATCCATACTTCATCTCATCCATCATTCACATCTCACTCCATTCCATTTCATTCATTTCACTCCATTCCATTTCATTCATTTCACTCCATCTTCCATTCACTTCATTCTCATGTCAAAACATAGAATTTGATATCTTGCTGCAAGAGAATAAAAATATGCCATGAATTGCAGTACAGCCCTTATGTTCCTTCATTCCATGAACTGAATCCATTCTTATTTCAATTATCCACTTCATAATCCATCATCCATTTCATCCATTTTCATAAACATTTCACCCATCCTCCAGAAACATTTCATTTTCATAATAAAAGTGTTCTACAGGGACATTCTGCAGCTCAGTGTACATTCTGTAGCTGATCGGCCTTTCTGCAGCCCGATAGTTTTTCACAGCTACAAATCCTGAAGGCATCAACCAGCAGACATCAGAGTTACAACAAAGTGATCCAGAGAATTCATGAATCAAAGACATCAAGAAAATAGTGAAAGATTCCTCCAAAGATGAGCATAGAAGACAAAGGCTACACAAACATCAAGGGCAGAGGTAACAAATTTAAATTACGATGGCAATTCATGAAAATTTAGCATATTTTAGTTGTGAAATTATTCAAAGAGTTGTTTTAATTATTTTATTGATCAAACACCAAACAAAACCCTCTATAGACTTTGTATTAAAACTTCCAATTCAAATTTTCTATCCACTAGCATTTGAGCGGTGGAACGGCCAAATCATTTGAAATTCCCACGACTCTTAACCAAGTTCTTTAATGATGAAGATTTTTCCTGCCGTCATAAATCCTCCGCTGTCTCCTCAAATCATTAATGCATTCCTCCACCTCACTTCACCACTCTATGCCGTGACCATTTTCCATAACGTTATTCCGTAGCCAGTATTACATTCCGAAGGCAGAAGCATTATTATCATCAGGGACAGAACAGAAGAGGTACATTGCAAGCATAACGGTGTGAGAACTCACTGAACAGAGAGCATATCACTGAGAACAAAGTTCGGAGCATTGCACTGTCAACACAGAATTGTGGCCGTGAAGAGTTTAAAGCTTGTTGCTACCAGAAGACAGAGGTGCTAAAATTGAAGACTTTGCTACCAAAAACAGAGGTATGGTAGTAATTGAAGTTTGAAGTATGTTATTACCAAAGACAGAGGTGTGGTAGTGACTGGTTTTGAAGTTATTGTTATCCGAGACAGAGAGGTTGTAGTGTTGAATTTGAAGCATACCATTTGCTATTAGAGACAGAGGTTGAGTTTGAAGTCTGGTGTTACTAGAAACAGAAGTGTTTTTCAGTGATTGAGTTTGAAGTCTTCTGTTACCAGAGACAGAGGTATTGCACAAAAAGAAATTTGAAATCATCTACCACTGTCTATCAGAGACACATTATCCCGAAAATTGAAATTGCTTCCATATCATTCCAAGGTTCAACAGAAGTACATCAGTCCGAGGATTCGAAGGCATTTTCCAAACAGAGGCATACAAACCAGAGATTTTTAAGACTGTAGCTATTTCAAAGGTATGTTCTTCCAAAATTGAAGCCATTTTTTTTAGAGATTAAAGCCATTTTAATCCGAAAGTAAAATCCATTGTTTTGTGGATAGAGAAGAGTGTTAATTGATAGTGAAAAATCATGGGTTTCATCGTAAGGATTGAGCCTATAGGATCAAAATATTTAGAAGGTTATCCACAATGCAAGGAGATGCTACAACAAATAGGATGGTTCCAATTCTTGGAAAAGTTTAATGGTTGCCATAAGGAAGTCACCAAAACATTTGCTAGATCATTCCAAGGCACTGAGGTTGAAATAGGGGATGTTAAGTTTACTGTTAATGAAGTTTTTATAGCAGAGGCTACAGGATTATCCAGAGCTGGGGAAATATGGTTTAAAAATAGGGAATTCCATAATGACTCATGGAAACAAATCTTAAAATCACCAAACATGGATGTTAGTGTGTTCAAGAAGGGAATTCCCAGTACAGCATTGAAGAGCAAATGGAGGAATATACTACTTCTTTTACAAAAATTTGTTACATGTGAGGGTAGATATGGGACATTTTATATCTACCATATGAGACTAATGTTGCATTTTCTAGGAGAAGATTTGAATTTACCATATTTCTTGTATCAAAGTCTGAAGAAAATGGCTTCCTGTGTTCAGAGAAGAGTTCAGTTTTTGGAAACAACCCCGTATCATCATGGGTTAGTAAAAATTTTAATTGAGCATCATCTATCTAAATCAAATGATACATGGGGTGATTTCTTAATAAGAAATCATTTTGAGGAAGCAAAAGAACTATCACCTGAACCACAAGCCACAAAGAGAAGTAGGAGATGGAGGACTCAAACAGGTAAAATTGACAAACCGGTTCAAGAAAGCAGTGAAGAAGTCATTCTGGAGAAGTTGACTAGAATCAAGAGTCAACTCAAGGCAGAGAAGGTAATCAAGGAATCTGTTATAGAAAAAGGGGAGGGTTCCTCTCAACTTAGGAGAAGCCACAGATTAAAAGGAAAACTGAAGAAAACATCAATCAAACAAACAGGGGTAATCAATACTGAAGATGAAGAAACATCTATGGAAGAGTATGATGATGAAGATTTTTATGAAGGCACCCCTGAGATTGATCCTGCTCAACAGGAAATCTATGATTATGTGGACACTCTAGAGAGAACAGCTTCAGAAAGAGAAGAGAGAACCCCCAGTCCTCCACTAACTGAAATTGATATATTGAGGAGGGATAGGTATGAGTTGGAAGTGTTGAATAAACACATCAGAAATGAGAATGAAATTCTCAAAGATCAAATCAAGCTCAAGACTGACATGAACTCAACCTTATCCCTGCATATAGACAAAGTGGAGAGAACCAATGAAAAGATGAAGATAAAGAACAGAAAGTTGATTAGAGCACTCACAAACCTCAGGTTCAAACTTGTGATCAGGAAACCCAGAAGGCCTTTAGCATGTAGACAAAGGAAAAGAAGTGGATTAGATGTCCTTGCAGAAGCCTCAGAATTCATAGGATAATTTGCATGAGGACATGCAAAGAGACAGCAGTGGGGGTATGTTGAGCCTCAAATTTGTGCTTTCCTTCACCTCATTTTACCTCATTTTTCCCTTGTCCATTTCCAATTTAAACCCAATTGATCAATAAAAATAGTTAAAATTACTTCTAGAATGGTTTACATGACTGACTTGTTGAATTTTGTGATTGTTGCCATTGTTAAGCATTTTGACCGGAACTAGCTGCAGAATGCAGGCATTCTGTAGCTAACCGGCGATTCTGCAGCTACCTTTATGTTTGAGCATGTTCCAGGTGGCCTCTTGAGGGAAAACGCATATGGGCATGATCCACGTCGTGCCTACATGGTGTGTTGCTCGTCATGGAAGAGGAAATGAAGTCTGTGTACGGTTATGCACGTGGGAACACATTTTGTGAAAGAAGACTCCTACTAGGTCTGTTACAGTCCAGGTGTCTTTTCTCTTTTACGCAGCCACCTTAAAGACTCCTAAGATGATTTGGATTAGGAAGACATCATTCCTAAATTATTGTAATTATTGTTACTTACATTTACTTTAAAAACTCTTGAATAGGCCGAGAGCTTAGTTAGAAATTTTGTGTAGATTTGCTGCTAGATTTTGGTGTAAAACTCTGTGTTACGTCTTTTAAGACACAGAGCATTATGTTCAGACTATTGCATTGTTAATAGAGCATACAAAATTATCTTGAAGGCGTGATTTAATTGTGAAGTTGAATGCCGTCAAGTGGTAGAGGGCCCCTGCCCCTTGAACGGATTTCCTTAGCGTAAACTAGATAAGTTTTTTTCCTAGCTGTCTTTACGTTTTGCATATTGAATTAGTAGTTGTTGTGTTTTATATACTGTGGTCGTATTCGTTCCAGTTCTTCCATAAGAAGACATTCTTCCAACAGACCAAAATGATGAATGATTGATGACTATGGTATTGTAGGATATCAGCTAGATTTGTATTTGTTTTAGCTAGCTACTGTAGCCATAATTCGTTCCAGTTCTTCCACAAGAAGACACTTTGCCAATAAATCAAAACGATGAATGTTTAACGACTATGGTACTGTAGGATAGGATTTGTATTTGTTCTTAACTAGCTACTGTAGCCATAATTCGTTCCAGTTCTTCCACAAGAAGACACTTTGCCAATAAATCAAAACGATGAATGTTTAATGACTATGGTACTATAGGATAGGAGTTGTATTTGTTTTTAACTAGAAACTGTAGTTATATTCATCATAGTTCTTTCACAAGAAGACATTCTTCCAATAAATCTTAACAATGAATGATGAATAGCTATAGTGTCATAGGAATTAGTTGTAGTTTTTAGTCTTCACTATCATAGTTGCACTTGTCCTAACCACTCTTCCACAAGAAGAATTTCTTCCAAGACATCTTTAAGAAGTTCAAGATATGACTGTGATGTGACAACTTAGTTTCAATTGCTTTCAGTTCATTTGCTTTCAATTGCATACAAGTCCACAGTCAAAAATTGTTCTACCTCTTCCACAAGAAGGAACTCTTCCAAAATATCTCTCATGATGAACAAACTGATTGTGTAACTTCATAGGATAGTGCATGTTAATTAGAATGCTCCGGAGTTTCATTTTGCATTTAATTCATGTCCAGCTACTTCATTTCAAAGTTTGGTGATGGCTTATGGTTTAACATTGTTCTAGTTTAGAAGCATCTTAAGCTCATGTTTAAATCAATTCATTGCACTCATATCTCATGATACCTTTATTATAACCTTTTTTACAGTAGATCATTTAGTTGATAGGATTCCTAAAATGACCTTCATTATTTACAAATATCTTTTGTTCTGAAAACTATCAGTGATCCATAACTTTAGGAACAGAAGATAACATCATTACAAGGTCTGAAATATCTCTGCAAATTCCTCACTATAAACAGAGCTTTTCCTCAACAGAACTACCCTGAAAAGAAACCAATAACTCTTGAAGAATAAACTCTGACCTTCAATTGAAATTGCAGAATAGAACTAGAAATTAGTCATGAATAGATGAGTTTAAAACAGAATGTTGCATCATGATTAGTGTCTGATTGTCTAGTTAGAAAATTTGCATATTTAAGTGATCATTTCTCAAAGTCTAGTTTGTGTCATTTGTTTAAAAAGTCATCATCAAGCTCTTGTTTCTATTCAGTCATAGTTTAGATGTTGTTTCAGTGTTTCTGATTACATTTGCCATTCCATACATTAGGCTCAACTGTGTTTTTGACTACCACTCTCTTTTCATTAGTTTTCTAGGCATTTTCATTGTAAACATAAAACTTCAAAAGACCAAAAACATCATAAATCAACATAAAAGACCAAAACATCACAAAACACTACATACAACGCACTAGGAAACAAGCACCTAGGTACATATGGTACATTTCACTTCAGCAGTTTACAAATCCTGGTTGACAATTAAATGAACTCAGTTTAGGAGACTAGATTGAGGCACAACAGTTCTTATAAAGTTAATTTTTGTTGTAGATATTAGTTTTGAGGCCCATTTTTTACCTAAAAATTTCTTTAATGCTAGCTTACGTCTCTTTAGGGAGGCCCCCTGTTAAGTGCAAGAAAGGAAGAATTCAGATCAATGAAATAATCACCAATGCATATGTGTAGAACATAACATTGCATTCACTACAATTTTTTTCTCAAAGAATCGAAATAAATAAAGATCTTAAAACTTGATTGTATTTTCTTAAGATCAAATCAATTTATACTACTTTAAACCAACAATTTTTAATAAAATAATGTTGAGAGACAAGTTCCTCAATTGACACTTAGGTTTCCTGATTACAAAAAAAAAAAATTTCTTTATGATTTTCTACTAGAATATAAAATCATGGATATTCTAGTTTAACACATCATCAACTTCAAATCTCGAATCTCCCTCGCTTGATTCCACGCTCCCTTGATGATGACATTCTCTAGCCTAGAACTTTGTGTGAGAATAGTCTTCTATAACCAGAGTTGACTTTTACTTTGGCTAGCTAGATTCTCAAACTCTGCGATATTACAAGTAATCATGATAGGTGGACATCCTTGTTCTTGACATTTGGCATCTATCCATGTCTTTTCTTAGGTTTCAAATTCTCGTAAACGTGCCTAACCATGGACTTGGATGCAGACATTCTGATTTGCTATAGAAAAAAGTACAATTTGGTAGCCATAGAAATATTTCAATCAATTTCACAAAGAAATAATATATTACGAGTTATGAATGAATTATACCCTATAGTATACTTGAGGATGTCGTGGATTACCTTATAGCTTGTAAATTTTTTCACGGTGTTGAATATCGCCAACATACAAGGGATCTCCCCAATATGAGGTCACAATTAGGTCTCACACCATTTGATATAGGATTCCCATCTGACATACAAAATGGCTATTTTTTACTTAAATATATGCCTTGGCTTTACCCGTTAGCATGAGAGAGAAGAACACATGTGCTTTTGAATGAGCAAGAAAATGTGCCTTGTGAATGTTCGATTGCAGATGTATCAAGGTTCTTTCACTACATTGGGGGAAATAAAGTGAGCTTCTAAGAGAGAAGTAATAATACTACCCTAATGGAGACACACATGGACGATAAATTATAATCTAACATCAAGAAAAATAGGTCACATATATGCAAAAATCATTACAGTCATTACAATCATTACAACACATTGCTAATAAGTTAAGCACCAAAGTCAACAAAATATTTCAATTAATTCAGTACATGTGAAAGCGAACGTGAATCATAATAATTAAAATAGTAGTCTTCAAACATCCAAAATCCATTTATGAAATGTGTTGGTTGAATCAATCATTAAGAAAATTTTCCAAGATACATAAATACAATGAACATCACTAGCTCCAATAGTGGAGTGTTAGAGACACTCCTTGATCCCAAAAAGTACTAGCTCTATCTCTCTAATTCCTTGAGGGAGAAGCCAGGGTTAAAATTCTTTTACATGAGTGATGAGGATCATTTTATAACTTGAGGTATGAGCTTTCACATCCTTGTGACTATTGGCTTGAGGGGTCTTGACCTAGGTTCAGCATGCAAGGTTTGCCAACAAACCCCTATACTACTGGCCCTTTTGGCAATGACCCGCTTGCGCAGGTCAAAGTCTCATCCGAAGTTGTATGGGTGGGTGCTGGAACTAGGTTTCCACACCCTAAGAAAGGATGGGTAAGGAAAGCAACGCTATGCTAGGTCATGTAATCCCTAGATTACCTTGTTCTACACAGGGTTAATTAGGTATCGGTTTGCATCCACGTGCGCTAGATCTATAATTATATGCTTTTATGACAGTAACACAACAATACATAAACAGAACAGAAAATATCCAGATCCAAAAACACACTTCTGCAAATCTTCGCAGCTTAAAGACAGAAAATGCACAATACAATAATTACCAATAATTCACACAAGAGTACTCATAGATTCAGTTCTCTATCAATCTTTCTTATTCATACATCAATTCTTCCTTACAATTCCCTCCCAACCTGTGCACACAGTAGCGGGGTCCGCACACAGCTGGACTTGGATCTTCGTGCACACAGCTAGCAGGAGTCATTTCCCCAAAAATCCAAACAAATAGCTTAAACCACAAATCATATCAATAACTCATCATTCTTGTTCTTTACAATACAAAATGTCCCTCTATTTATAGCAATCTAGCCTAGACTTTCCGATGGTCCATAAACCGTGGTTTTCGGACCCCTGGTTTACCCTTTTACCCATTACAATGCATTCAAAGCTTTGACCCACCCCACAACCCCTGCACTAGACTAAATCTAATAAAAAATATTCAAAATGGACCAGTTTCGTAGCTTGTTGGAGAACCTGTTCCAACATTCCACCAACACAATCTTGTGACTCATCCCAAGTCACTGCGGTGGTGCAGCCATATAGTCCTTAGCCTGGTATGGCTTGAGTCGACTGCCATTGACAAAGCCAAGAATGAGGTCACTGCACAACGTAGCTAGCTGGACTGCTCCGCCATTCATGATCTCCTTAAATGTGTAGGGACCAAGCCAGTGCTGCCAGAATTTCCGGGATGTTTCGCAAATTGGCTATCTTATAAAAGGATGAGATCACCTTCGACGAATTTCTTTTGGCGAATATGTCGATCATGTCAGGCTTTATTGCAAGCCTTCTAAACCTGTTGGTGAAAATTAGCAATAAATTGATCTTCCTCCAAAGCCACCAGTTGCACCAGACACTCGTCTATGATATATGGGTCCACCATATTTGTGAATATTGTGATGCGTAGGCTAGGGAAAATGTACTCTCTGGGCATAATGGCCTCCTTGTCATAGACCATTTGAAAGGGGGTCTTGCCTGTCAGCTTCTTGCAGGTCGTCCGGTAGACCCACAGAACCGAGGGGATGCAAACATTCCTGTCACTATGATCGACATTACAAACCTTAGTTAATGCCTATTCCAAAATTTTGTTAAAAGATTCAACCGGCCCATTTTCCTGGGGATGATATGGGGTACTCTTCGCATGGTGGATCCAAAATTCCTCATTCAAAGCCTGAATTTTTTAGTTAACAAAGTGCATACCTCTGTCACTCATTAGATTATTTGGGCAGCCAATCCTGGTTAGAATCTGCTCAAAGATGAAGTGTGAAGCAGTATTTATAGTACAATATTTCACCACCTGTACCTCAGCCCATCGAGTGACGTAGTCAGTGGCAGTGATAATGTAGCGCGCACCTATTTTCTTGCCTAGCAAATTGATGGGTCCTATAAAGTTAATGGCCCATTTTTCAAAAGCCTGAGGGCCACTTGAGGCTGTAATGGCATGGCATTTCGGCATGAGGGTTATCCAGTTCGCTGGAATGTATCACACGATTTGCAATAGGTGTAAGAATCCTGATGTAGGGTATGCCACCATAATCCAGACCTCAAAATCTTTTGTGCCATAGCTCGTCCTACATAGTGGTCTCCTACAACTCCGTTGTGTGCTTCTGCTAAAACCGTGAGCCGTTCATGTTCCAATACATACCTGTGTATTATTTCATCTGCGCCTAGCTTTTATAACTGACTGGCGATGACAGTAAAGTTTACAACCCGGGTAACTAACTCCTTCTTCTGCTGCACAGAATATTTGGCAGGGGCCCTGCCCATAGTAAGGAACTCAATGATATCAGCAAACTGAGCATCAACCATATTAATGGTGAATAGTTGTGCATCGGGCAATCCTTCGTCTAAGTTAGTAGGCTCTTCCCCTGTTTTGACGCGAGACAGATGATCTGGGCCTTCATTCAACCTCCTGGGCTTAACTATGATTTCAAAATCATATTCCTGGAATAGCAACAACTAGTGGCAAGTATTCCCCCCCAACACAGGCTTGTTGACTAGGTATTTCAAAGCCGAATGATCCCTGAACATCTTAAAGTGGCCACCCAATAGATAGTGTGGATATTTTTATAATGCATATACCATAGCCAGTCCTTCGCTCTCAATGGTAGAGTACTTCCGTTCTACACCTGAGAGTTTTCGACTAGCAAAGGCAACCGGGTGGTCAATATCTCCTTCTCCAATTTGAGTGAGAATCGCACCCAGGGCGATGCTTGACGCATCCACATGTACATGAAATTCCTTTGACCAGTCAGGAAATATTAGTATGGGTGTAGAGATCATATTTTCCTTGAGCAGTTTGAAGCTCTTCTGAAATTTGTCATTCCAGAAAAAAGAGACATCTTTTTTTAGTAGTTGTTCCATGGGCGTTGTGATCAGATTGTACCCTTAAATGAATTTCCTGTAATAGCCTGTGTGTCTAAGAATAGAACGCAACTGTTTTTCCATTGTGGGGGCTGCAAGGTTGATAATTACAGTTATCTTCACCGGATCAACCATCAATCCTTGTTGACATAATATGTGTCCAAGCAAGATTTCGAATGGTACACAAAATATGCACTTTTTGATATTCAAGGAGATCTGGTGCTTCCGGCATGCATCCAACATTAATCGCAGGTTAGAGACATGCTCTTTTACTAGGGCAATGACTGTCTTGTCATCGAAGAAAAACCTCCAGGAACTTATGAATAAACTCCTTGAATACAGCCACTATGACCCTTGAGAAGATAACAGGTGCATTCTTGAGACCAAAGGGCATGACCGTATACTGGAAGGAACCCCATTCAGTCGCAAAGGTAGTCTTACTGCGATCTTCAGGTGCAATTCTAATCTAGTGGTATCTTGAGAACCCATCGGTGAAGGAATAGGCCTCCTGGCCACCCATGCTATCAAGGATTTCATCGAAGAAGGGCGTAGGGAAGGGGTCATGGACGCAGGTGTCATTTAACTTTTGTAGATCCATGCAGATGCATATTTCCTCCTTTTTCTTCTTCTCCTGGATAACCATTGGACTTACCCAATCTAATTGTTCAATTGGTTCAATGATTCTAGTGGTAAGCATTTTTTCTAGCTATTCTTTGAACTTTTGCTTATATTTAGGATTTAGTCGGTAAGGTCGCTGCTTGACGGGACGCGCCTCAGGTTTCAAAGTGATGTGCATAATGCCTAGGTCCCCAGTGATTCCTTTGAGCTCAGAAAGCTTTATTGGAAATAAGTCCTGATACTCCGTAAGTAGCTTTGCAGTTTTACCTATGGTTCCTTCATCCCAATAGTCCCCAAGTTTAGCTAGCTTAGGGTGTTCTTCTGTCCCAACATTAACTTCGCGCAACCTGAGAGGTTGCGTTACATCAATATTTTGTATTGACAGTCCAATAATGGTACGTTCTCCTTCAGATTCCGGAATAGAGATATTTTTCAGATTATCCTCTTCTTCGTTAATCGCCAAGCTCCGACAGTTGACTATGTCTTGCATCTGGGCTTCCCATGTCAGAGCTACTGGTGCGGTGCGGGGGTGAGGTTTCTTGAATACAAACGCATCGATGTCCTGCAGAGCTTCGTCGAGCGTCTCTGTTCCCCCAATTAGTCCAAAAGTTTCAATAAAGTCTTCTTTTAACACTTCCCAGTGGTGGGTACGCTGGTGTAGCTCCGCATCTAAGTACCGAGCAGTATGGATAGAGTGCAAGACATGCACAAATATATGGACCCATTCTTCTGGGGTTCGATTGGACCATTTGGTCGTCCAAGGATGAAGGATTTTTCATCCTTAATGAGGTGGCATTGGTAAATTATTCACATGAATATTTCATCCCACATGTACACATAAGGAATCCCAAGTATAATTCGACGTACACCAAGTGGAAATGCATCCAACTCTACTTCATTAAAAAAATCAACAATAAATAAAAAAATTGATCTTCCAATGTTGGTTTACCTTTATTGCTACCTCCTTATTTACCTAACCCAATAGATATGGGATAGGATTTTCATGAGTCTCCAATCATAGTTTTTTAACCATGTTTCTATGAGATTCACCTATGATCCAGAGATGAATAGAGCATCATTTTTTATCTTCTTGGCCTGTATCTTTATATGAAAGTGTTTGGTCATTTTCTTCTCTTCTTGTTTCTAAAGGTTACTCAAATTCACCCCCCTATCCACTAATGTATATATAATATTATAATCCACATCTAATATTTTTTCGACCTGATTACTCAATTATATGGTCATGATATTTTTCTTCTTAGCATATTTATTTTGGTTCTTTGGATTCAGATCTAAATACAACTTCCAACAATTCTCCTATGTATGACCATCAATGTTCCAATGATTGCAATGGTTTCTAGGATATTTTCAATTGTGCACTATGGATGTTGCGTTTTGTCTCCCCCCCCCTTTACATTTATTCTTCCCATCCTTAGAAGCTTCCTAGTGCCCCTTCTACTTTGACCCACTTGATTCCCTTTCCTCTTTCCTATGTTATCCAAGTATTTTTCCTAGACCCAAGCCTCATCCACCTCTTTAGGTTTAAACAACATCACTTACTTTCACATATGCCTATGTATACCCCTCATATACTTTAGGAGTATGTCTTGTTTCTTTGTAGAGATATCTAACATTATTTCCATCTTCCTAAATTATATATTGTACTCCTATAATTTCTTCCCTTCTCTCTTTCTAAAGTAATTCCATCATATTCACTAGTCCTATATGCTAGGTGATTTACTTGTTAGTTAACATACGTCATTAAATTTTCAAACAATGTTTGTATTCTTGTGAAGTGTATGTGCACAATATACGCTAGGAGATTTATTTCCAATCAAAATATTGAATTCAAATTCATATTGTAAATCTAATCTATTCAAGATTACCAATCATCAAGTGTATGCACATGTTCTTTCAATAAGACTTGTTCAAATCGAAACAAACATGAAATAAATCTATGTGAGAATGAATTAAAACTAATTTAGGAGCAAGAATTGGAAATATATTATATTGAATAGAATGGAAATCTTATGTTATTGAACTTAATTAAAATATTATTCTGTTTGAAAAAATTTAATGCTTATTCTATTAAGTTGAATTGAAATTATATGCTAATTGACTCGAAATAAATCAATTGTATTTTCACTTAGAATAAATATATTCTAAGTATTTTGAAAACAATTATATTCTAAGAATGCATTAGGAAATATAACTAGAAATTTGGACTGACATGAACCCAAAAAGCAATGATACAAGTCTTGACAGACTACGAATGTGTGCAACTATTATTAGAACCAATATGAACATTAAATTTTAAATATGAGACTAAGAAAATAATTCAAATAGGAAAACTGATCAAATATTTTTTTTGGTATTTTGAGTTTAATTATGAGTGCTCAACCTATGCAGACAAAACAATGATAAGTAAACTAGAAATTAAAATAGATTCATTAATGAACACCTCACTATTGGCAAACAAGATTGAAATAACTTCTAGGAAAGTAATGAAATTAAACAACTATACCTTAGAAACATTTTGAGGTCTAGAATGGGCCTCCTAAGGAATATTATAAAATAAAAGTGGAAATAATAAAATAATATTGGATTTCGTCATCAAAATTTAGAGGGAAAAAAGAAAAATACTACTTTTTCAACTTTTATTTTCAAATTATCTCCCTAATATTTTATTCAAGTTATGAGTTGGAGCAATCGTTGGATGCATAATTTAATTCCTCATCCAAGGAGTACCCATGTTGCATAATTTTGATATACCTTGTTACATGTAAAATTACAAATACATGGAAAATTGTGATTGTGATGGACCCTACTACATGAAAAATGAGAAATACATGGAAAAAAGTGATTGCAATCACATTTTTCCATGTATTTCTCATTTTTCATGTAGCATAGTACATCGATATTATGCAACATAGGAACTCCTAGAATGAAGAATTAAATTCAACATCCAAAGAGTGCTCCGACTTGAAATTTGAATAAAACTGTTGGGAGATAACTTGAAAATACGAGTAGAAAAAATAGTTTCCTTTCAATATTTTTACTTTTTTACTCCAAAAATGGTGAATTGTCCCCCATGGTTGACATCGTCATCTTGAATCTTATTGGTTCTTATAAAGTTAATTTTCGTTGTAGATATTAGTTTTGAGCCCCATTTTTTACCTCAAAATTTCTTTAATGCTAGCTTACGTCTCTTCAAGGAGGCCCCCTGTTAAGTGCAAGAAAGGAAGAATTCAGATCAATGAAATAATCACCAATGCATATGTGTAGAACATAACATTGCATTCACTAGAAATTTGTTCTCAAAGAATCACAATAAATAAAGATCTTAAAACTTGATTGTATTTTCTTAAGATCAAATCAATTTATACTACTTTAAACCAACAATTTTTAATAAAATAATGTTGAGAGACAAGTTCCTCAATCGACACTTAGGTTGCCTGGTTACAACAAAAAATTTGTTCTTTATGATTTTCTACTAGAATATAAAATCATGGATATTCTAGTTTAACACATCATCAACTTCAAATCTCGAATCTCCCTCGCTTGATTCCACGCTCCCCTGATGATGACATTCTCTAGCCTAGAACTTTGTGTGAGAATAGTCTTCTATAACCAGAGTTGACTTTTACTTTGGCCAGCTAGATTCTCAAACTCTGCGATCTTCTAGGTAATCACGATAGGTGGAAATCCTTGTTCTTGACATTTGGCATCTATCCATTTCTTTGCTTAAGTTTCAAAGTCTCGTAAACGTGCCTAACCATGGACTTGGATGTAGACATTCTGATTTGCTATAGAAAAAAGTACAATTTGGTAGCCATAGAAATATTTCAATCAATTTCACAAAGAAATAATATATTACGAGTTATGAATGAATTATACCCTATAGTATACTTGAGGATGTCGTGGATTACCTTATAGCTTGTAAATTTTTTCACAGTGTTGGATATCGCCAACATACAGGGGATCTCCCCAATATGAGGTCACAATTAGGTCGCACACCATTTGATATACGATTCCCATCTGACATACAACATGGCTATTGTTTACTTAAATATTTGCCTTGGATTTACCCGTTAGCATGAGAGAGAAGAACACATGTGCTTTTGAATGAGCAAGAAAATGTGCCTTGTGAATGTTCAATTGCAGATGTATCAAGGTTCTTTCACTACATTGGGGGAAATAAAGTGAGCTTCTAAGAGAGAAGTAATAATACTACCCTAATGGAGACACACATGGACGAGAAAGTATCATCTAACATCAAGCGAAATAGGTCACATATATGCAAAAATCATTACAATCATTACAATCATTACAACACATTGCTAATAAGTTAAGCACCAAAGTCAACAAAATATTTCAATTAATTCAGTACATGTGAAAGCGAACGTGAATCATAATAATTAAAATAGTAGTCTTCAAACATCCAAAATCTATTTATGAAATGTGTTGTTTGAATCAATCATTAAGAAAATTTTCCAAGATACATAAATACAATGAACATCACTAGCTCCAATAGTGGAGTGTTAGAGACACTCCTTGATCCCAAAAAGTACTAGCTCTATCTCTCTAATTCCTTGAGGGAGAAGCCAGGGTTAAAATTCCTTTACATGAGTGATGAGGATCATTTTATAACTTGAGGTATGAGATTTCACATCCTTGTGACTATTGGCTTGAGGGGTCTTGACCTAGGTTAAACATGCAAGGTTTGCCAACAAACCCCTATACTACTGGCCCTTTTGGCAATGACCCGCTTGCGCAGGTCAAAATCTCATCCGAAGTTGTATGGGTGGGTGCTGGAACCAGGTTTCTGCACCCTAAGAAAGGATGGGTAAGGAAAGCAGCGCTATGCTAGGTCATGTAATCCCTAGATTACCTTGTTCTACACAGGGTTAATTAGGTCTCGGTTTGCATCCACGTGCACTAGATCTATAATTATATGCTTTTATGACAGTAACACAACAATACATAAACATAACAGAAAATATCCAGATCCAAAAACACACTTTTGCAAATCTTCGTAGCTTAAATACAAAAAATGCACAATATAGTAATTACCAACAATTCGCACAAGAGTACTCATAGATTCAGTTCTCTATCAATATTTCTTATTGATTCATCAATTCTTCCTTACAATTCCCTCCCAACCTGCGCACACAGTAGCAAGGTCCGCACACAGCTGGACTTGGATCTTCGCGCACACAGCTAGCAGGAGTCCTTTCCCCAAAAATCCAAACAAATAGCTTAAACCACAAATCGTATCAATAGCTCACCATTCTTGTTCTTTACAATACAAAATGTCCCTCTATTTATAGCAATCTAGCCTAGAATTTCCGATGGTCCATAAACCGTGGTTTTCAGACCCCTGGTTTACCCTTTTACCCATTACAATGCATTCGAAGCTTTGACCCACCCCACAACCCCTGCACTAGACTAAATCTAATAAAAAATATTCAAAATGGACCAGTTTTGTAGCTTGTTGGAGAACCTGTTCCAACATTCCACCAACACAATCTTGTGACTTGTCCCGAGTCACTGCAGTGGTGCAGCCATATAGTCCTTAGCCTGGTATGGCTTGATTCGACTGCCATTGACAAAGCCAGGAATGAGGTCACTGCACAACCTAGCTAGCTAGACTGCTCTGCCATTCGTGATCTCCTTAAATGTGTAGGGACCAATCCAGTGCTGCCAGAATTTCCGGGATGTTTCGCAAATTGGCTATCTTATAAAAGGATGAGATCACCTTCGAAGAATTTCTTTTGGCGAATATGTCGATCATGTCAAGCTTTATTGCAAGACTTCTGAACCTGTTGGTGAAACTTAGCAATAAATTTATCTTCCTCCAAAGCCACCAGTTGCACCAGACACTCGTCTATGATATATGGGTCTGCCATATTTGTGAATATTGCGATGCGTAGGCTAAAGAAAATGTATTCTATGGGCATAATGGCCTCCTTGTCGTAGACCATTCGAAAGGGGGTCTTGCCTGTCAGCTTCTTGCAGGTCGTCCGGTAGACCCACAGAACCGAGGGGATGCAAACATCCCAGTCACTATGATCGACATTACAAACCTTAGTTAATGTCTAATCTAAAATTTTGTTAAAATCTTCAACCGCAACATTTTCCTAGGGATGATATGGAGTACTCTTCGCATGGTGGATCCAGAATTCCTCATTCAAAGCTTGAATTGTTTGGTTAACAAAGTGCGTACCTCTGTCACTCATTAGGATATTTGGGCAGCCAAATCTGGTTAGAATCTGCTCAAAGATGAAGTGTGAAGTAGTATCCATAGTACAATCTTTCACCACCTCTGCCTCAGCCCATCGAGTGACGTAGTCAGTGGCAGTGATAATGTAGCGCGCACCTATTTTCTTGCCCAGCAGATTGATGGGTCCTATAAAGTTAATGGCCCATTTTTCAAAATCCTGAGGGCCACTTGAGGCTGTATTGGCATGAGGGTTATCCAGTTCGCTGGAATGTATCACACGATCTGCAATAGGTGTAAGAATCCTGATGTAGGGTAGGCCACCATAATCCAGACCTCAAAATATTTTGTGCCATAGCTCGTCCTACATAGTGGCCTCCTACAACTCCATTGTGTGCTTCTGCTAAAACCATGAGCCGTTCATGTTCCAATACATAACTGGGTATTATTTCATCTGCACCTAGCTTTTATAACTGACCGACGATGATAGTAAAGTTTACAACCTGGGTAACCAACTCCTTCTTCTGCTGCACTGAATATTTGGCAGGGGCCCTGCCCATAGTAAGGAACTCAATGATATCATCAAACTAAGCATCAACCATATTAATGGTGAATAGTTGTGCATCGATCAATCCTTCGTCTAAGTTAGTAGGCTCTTCCCCTGTTTTGATGCGAGACAGATGATCCAGGCCTGCATTCAACCTCTTGGGCTTAACTATGATTTCAAAATCATATTCCGTGAATAGCAACAACTAGCGGCAAGTATTCCCCCCCAACACAGGCTTGTTGACTAGGTATTTCAAAGCCGAATGATCCGTGAACATCTTAAAGTGGCCACCCAATAGATAGTGCTGATATTTTTATAATGCATATACCATAGCCAGTCCTTCGTTCTCAGTGGTAGAGTAGTTCCGTTCTACGCCCGAGATTTTTCGACTAGCAAAGGCAACCGGGTGGTCAATATCTCCTTCTCCAATTTGAGTGAGAATCGCACCCAGGGCGATGCCTGATGCATCCACATGTACATGAAATTCCTTTGACCAGTCAAGAAATATCAGTATAGGTGTAGAGATCATATTTTCCTTGAGCAGTTTGAAGCTCTTCTGAAATTTGTCATTCCAGAAAAAAGAGACATCTTTTTTTAGTAGTTGTTCCATGGGCGTTGTGATCAGATTGTACCCTTAAATGAATTTCCTGTAATAGCCTGTGTGGCCGAGAATAGAACACAACTGTTTTTCCATTGTTGGGGCTGCAAGGTTGATAATTACAGTTATCTTCGTAGGATCAACCATAAATCCTTGTTGACATACTATGTGTCCAAGCAAGATTCCGAATGGTACACAAAATATGCTCTTTTTGATATTCAAGGAGATCTGGTGCTTCTGGCATGCATCCAACATTAATCACAGGTTAGAGACATGCTCTTTTACTAGTGCAATGACTGTCTTTTCATCGAAGAAAAACCTCCAGGAACTTATGAATAAACTCCTTGAATACAGCCACTATGACCCTTGAGAAGATAACAGGCGCATTCTTGAGACCAAAGGGCATGACCGTATACTGGAAGGAACCCCATTCGGTCGCAAAGGTAGTCTTATTGCGATCTTCAGGTGAAATTCTGATCTGGTGCTATCTTGAGAACCCATCGGTGAAGGAATAGGCCTCCTGACCACCCATGCTATCAAGGATTTCATCGGAGAAGGGCATAGGGAAGGGTTCATGGACGCAGGTGTCATTTAACTTTTGTAGATCCATGCAGATGCGTATTTCCTCCTTTGTCTTCTTCTCCTAGATAACCATTGGACTTACCCAATCTAATTGTTCAATTGGTTCAATGATTCTTGCGGTAAGCATTTTGTCTAGCTCTTCTTTGACCTTTTGCTTATATTTAGGATTTAGTCGGTAAGGTCGCTGCTTGATGCGACGCGCCTCAGGTTTCAAAGTGATGTGCATAATTCCTAGGTCCCCAGTGATTCCTTTGATCTTAGAAAACTTTGTTGGAAATAAGTCCTGATACTCCGTAAGTAGCTTTGCAATTTTACCTATGGTTCCTTCATCCCAATAGTCCCCAAGTTTAGCTACCTTAGGGTGTTCTTCTGTCCCAACATTAACTTCGCGCAACCTTAGAGGTTGCATTACATCAATATTTTGTATCGACGGTCCAATAACGGTACGTTATCCTTCAGATTCCGGAATAGAGATATTTTGCAGATTATCCTCTTCTTCGTTAATCGCCAAGCTCCGATAGTTGACTATGTCTTGCATCTGGGCTTCCCATGTCAGAGCTGTTGGTGAGGTTTCTTAAATACAAACGCATTGATGTCCTGCAGAGCTTCGTCAAGCGTCTTTGTTCCCCCAATTAGTCCAAATGTTCCAATAAATTCTTCTTTTAACACTTCCCAGTGGTGGGTACGCTGGTGTAGCTTCGCATCTAAGTACCAAGCAGTATGGATAGGGTGCAAGACATGCACAAATAGATGGACCCATTCTTCTGGGGTTCGATCGGACCATTTGGTCATCCAAGGATGAAGGATTTTTCATCCTTAATGAGGTGGCATTGGTAAATTCTTCACATGAATATTTCATCCCACATGTACACATAAGGACTCCCAAGTAGAATTCGACGTACACCAAGTGGAAATGCATCCAACTCTACTTCATTAACAAAATGAACAATAAATAAAAAAATTGATCTTCCAATGTTGGTTTACCTTTATTGCTACCTCCTTATTTACCTAACCCAATAGATATGGGATAGGATTTTCATGAGTCTCCAATCATAGTTTTTAAACCAAGTATGTTTCTATGAGATTCACCAATGATCCAGAGTTGAATAGAGCATCATTTTTTATCTTCTTGACCTGTATCTTTATATGAAAGTGTTTGGTCATTTTCTTCTCTTCTTGTTTCTAAAGGTTACTCAAATTCACCCCCCTATCCACTAATGTATATATAATATTATAATCCACATCTAATATTTTTTCGACCTGATTACTCAATTATATGGTCATGATATTTTTCTTCTTAGCATATTTATTTTGGTTCTTTGGATTCAGCTCTAGATACAACTTCCAACAATTCTCCTATGTATGACCATTAATGTTCCAATGATTGCAATGGTTTCTAGGATATTTTCAATTGTGCACTATGGATGTTGCGTTTTGTCTCCCCCCCCTTTACATTTATTCTTCCCATCCTTAGAAGCTTCCTAGTGCCCCTTCTACTTTGACCCACTTGATTCCCTTTCCTCTTTCCTATGTTATCCAAGTATTTTTCCTAGACCCAAGCCTCATCCACCTCTTTAGGTTTAAACAACATCACTTACTTTCACATATGCCTATGTATACCCCTCATATACTTTAGGAGTATGTCTTGTTTCTTTGTAGAGATATCTAGCATTATTTCCATCTTCCTAAATTATATATTGTACTCCTATAATTTCTTCCCTTCTCTCTTTCTAAAGTAATTCCATCATATTCACTAGTCCTATATGCTAGGTGATTTACTTGTTAGTTAACTTACGTCATTAAATTTTCAAACAATGTTTGTATTCTTGTGAAGTGTATGTGCACAATATACGCTAGGAGATTTATTTCCAATCAAAATATTGAATTCAAATTCATATTGTAAATCTAATCTATTAAAGATTACCAATCATCAAGTGTATGCACATGTTCTTTCAATAAGACTTGTTCAAATCGAAACAAACATGAAATAAATCTATGTGTGAATGAATTAAAACTAATTTAGGAGCAAGAATTGGAAATATATTATATTGAATAGAATGGAAATCTTATGTTATTGAACTTAATTAAAATATTATTCTGTTTGACAAAATTTAATGCTTATTCTATTAAGTTGAATTGAAATTCTATGCTAATTGACTCGAAATAAATCAATTATATTTTCGCTTAAAATAAATATATTCCAAGTAGTTTGAAAACAATTATATTCTAAGAATGAATTAGGAAATATAACTAGAAATTTGGACTGACATGAACCCAAAAATCAATGATACAAGTCTTGACAGACTACGAATGTGTGCAACTATTATTAGAACCAATATGAACATTAAATTTTAAATATGAGACTAAGAAAATAATTCAAATAGGAAAACTGATCAAATACTTTTTTTTAGTATTTTGAGTTTAATTATGAGTGCTCAACCTATGCAGACAAAACAATGATAAGTAAACTAGAAATTAAAATAGATTCATTAATGAACACCTCACTATTGGCAAACAAGATTGAAATAACTTCTAGGAAAGTAATGACATTAAACAACTATACCTTAGAAACATTTTGAGGTCTAGAATGGGACTCCTAAGGAATATTATAAAATAAAAGTGGAAATAATAAAATAATATTGGATTTCATCATCAAAATTTAGAGGGAAAAAAGAAAAATACTACTTTTTCAACTTTTATTTTCAAATTATCTCCCTAATATTTTATTCAAGTTATGAGTTGGAGCAATCGTTGGATGCATAATTTAATTCCTCATCCAAGGAGTACCCATGTTGCATACTTTTGATATACCTTGTTACATGTAAAATTACAAATACATGGAAACATGTGATTGCGATGGACCCTACTACATGAAAAATGAGAAATACATGGAAAAAAGTGATTGCAATCACATTTTTCCATGTATTTCTCATTTTTCATGTAGCATAGTACATCGATATTATGCAACATAGGAACTCCTAGAATGAAGAATTAAATTCAACATCCAACGAGTGCTCCGACTTGAAATTTGAATAAAACTGTTGGGAGATAAGTTGAAAATATGAGTAGAAAAAATAGTTTCCTTTCAATATTTTTACTTTTTTACTCCAAAAATGGTGAATCGTCCCCCATGGTTGACATCGTCATCTTGAATCTTATTGGTCCTTATAAAGTTAATTTTCGTTGTAGATATTAGTTTTGAGGCCCATTTTTTACCCCAAAATTTCTTTAATGCTAGCTTACGTCTCTTCAGGGAGGCCCCCTGTTAAGTGCAAGAAAGGAAGAATTCAGATCAATGAAATAATCACCAATGCATATGTGTAGAACATAACATTGCATTCACTACAAATTTTTTCTCAAAGAATCACAATAAATAAAGATCTTAAAACTTGATTGTATTTTCCTAAGATCAAATCAATTTATACTACTTTAAACCAACAATTTTTAATAAAATAATGTTGAGAGACAAGTTCCTCAATCGACACTTAGGTTGCCTGATTACAACAAAAAAATTGTTCTTTATGATTTTCTACTAGAATATAAAATCATGGATATTCTAGTTTAACACATCATCAACTTCAAATCTCGAATCTCCCTCGCTTGATTCCACGCTCCCTTGATGATGACATTCTCTAGCCTAGAACTTTGTGTGAGAATAGTCTTCTATAACCAGAGTTGACTTTTACTTTGGCCAGCTAGATTCTCAAACTCTGCGATCTTCTAGGTAATCACGATAGGTGGAAATCCTTGTTCTTGACATTTGGCATCTATCCATTTCTTTGCTTGAGTTTCAAAGTCTCGTAAACGTGCCTAACCATGGACTTGGATGTAGACATTCTGATTTGCTATAGAAAAAAGTACAATTTGGTAGCCATAGAAATATTTCAATCAATTTCACAAAGAAATAATATATTACGAGTTATGAATGAATTATACCCTATAGTATACTTGAGGATGTTGTGGATTACCTTATAGCTTGTAAATTTTTTCACGGTGTTGGATATCGCCAACATACAGGGGATCTCCCCAATATGAGGTCACAATTAGGTCTCACACCATTTTATATAGGATTCCCATCTGACATACAACATGGCTATTGTTTACTTAAATATATGCCTTGGCTTTACCCGTTAGCATGAGAGAGAAGAACACATGTGCTTTTGAATGAGCAAGAAAATGTGCCTTGTGAATGTTCGATTGCAGATGTATCAAGGTTATTTCACTACATTGGGGGAAATAAAGTGAGCTTCTAAGAGAGAAGTAATAATACTACCCTAATGGAGACACACATGGACGAGAAAGTATCATCTAACATCAAGCGAAATAGGTCACATATATGCAAAAATAATTACAATCATTACAACACATTGCTAATAAGTCAAGCACTAAAGTCAACAAAATATTTCAATTAATTCAGTACATGTGAAAGCGAACGTGAATCATAATAATTAAAATAGTAGTCTTCAAACATCCAAAATCCATTTATGAAATGTGTTGGTTGAATCAATCATTAAGAAAATTTTCCAAGATACATAAATACAATGAACATCACTAGCTCCCATAGTGGAGTGTTAGAGACACTCCTTGATCCCAAAAAGTACTAGATCTATCTCTCTAATTCCTTGAGGGAGAAGCCAGGGTTTAAATTCCTTTACATGAGTGATGAGGATCATTTTATAACTTGAGGTATGAGATTTCACATCCTTGTGACTATTGGCTTGAGGGGTCTTGACCTAGGTTCAGCATGCAAGGTTTGCCAACAAACCCCTATACTACTAGCCCTTTTGGCAATGACCTACTTGCGCAGGTCAAAATCTCATTCGAAGTTGTATGGGTGGGTGCTGGAACCAGGTTTCTGCACCCTAAGAAAGGATGGGTAAGGAAAGCAGCGCTATGCTAGGTCATGTAATCCCTAGATTACCTTGTTCTACACAGGGTTAATTAGGTCTCGTTTTGCATCCACATGCGCTAGATCTATAATTATATGCTTTTATGACAGTAACACAGCAATACATAAACAGAACAGAAAATATCCAGATCCAAAAACACACTTCTGCAAATCTTCGCAGCTTAAAGACAGAAAATGTACAATACAGTAATTACCAACAATTCGCACAAGAGTACTCATAGATTCAGTTCTCTATCAATCTTTCTTATTCGTTCATCAATTCTTCCTTACAATTCCCTCCCAACCTGCACACACAGTAGCAGGGTCCGCACAAAGCTGGACTTGGATCTTCGCACACACAGCTAGCAGGAGTCCTTTCCCCAAAAATCCAAACAAATAGCTTAAACCACAAATCGTATCAATAGCTCATCATTCTTGTTCTTTACAATACAAAATGTCCCTCTATTTATAGAAATATAGCCTAGACTTTCTGATGGTCCATAAACCGTGGTTTTCAAACCCCTGGTTTACCCTTTTACCCATTACAATGCATTCAAAGCTTTGACCCACCCCACAACCCCTGCACTAGACTAAATCTAATAAAAAATATTCAAAATGGACCAGTTTCGTAGCTTGTTGGAGAACATGTTCCAACATTCCACCAACACAATCTTGTGACTCGTCCTGAGTCACTGCGGTGGTGCAGCCATATAGTCCTTAGCCTGGTATGGCTTGAGTCGACTGCCATTGAGAAAGCCAGGAACAAGGTCACTGCACAACGTAGCTAGCTGGACTGCTCCGCCATTCGTGATCTCCTTAAATGTGTAGGGACCAAGCCAGTGCTGCCAGAATTTCCGGGATGTTTCGCAAATTGGCTATCTTATAAAAGGATGAGATCACCTTCGACGAATTTCTTTTGGAAAATATGTCGATCATGTCAGGCTTTATTGCAAGCCTTCTGAACCTGTCGGTGAAAATTAGCAATAAATTGATCTTCCTCCAAAGCCACCAGTTGCACCAGACACTCTTCTATGATATATGGGTCCGCCATATTTGTGAATATTGTGATGCGTAGGCTAGGGAAAATGTATTATATGGGCATAATGGCCTCCTTGCTGTAGACCATTTGAAAGGGGGTCTTGCGTGTCAGCTTCTTGCAGGTCGTCCGGTAGACCCACAAAACCGAGGGGATGCAAACATCCCAGTCACTATGATCAACATTACAAACCTTAGTTAATGCCTATTCCAAAATTTTGTTAAAAGCTTCAACCACCCCATTTGCCTGGGGATGATATGGGGTACTCTTCGCATGGTGGATCCAGAATTCCTCATTCAAAGCTTGAATTGTTTGGTTAACAAAGTACGTACCTCTGTCACTCATTAGGATATTTGGGCAGCCAAACCTGGTTAGAATCTGCTCAAAGTTGAAGTGTGAAGTAGTATCCATAGTAAAATCTTTCACCACCTGTGCCTCAGCCCATCGAGTGACGTAGTCAGTGGCAGTGATAATGTAGCGCGCACCTATTTTTTTGCCTAGAAGATTGATGGGTCCTCTAAAGTTAATGGCCCATTTTTCAAAATCCTGAGGACCACTTGAGGCTGTAATGGCATGGCATATTGGCATGAGGGTTATCCAGTTCGCTGGAATGTATCACACGATCTGCAATAGGTGTAAGAATCCTGATGTAGGGTAGGCCACCATAATCCAGACCTCAAAATCTTTTGTGCCATAGCTCGTCCTACATAGTGGCCTCCTACAACTCTGTTGTATGCTTCTGCTAAAACCGTGAGCCGTTCATGTTCCAATACATACCTGTGTATTATTTCATCTGCGCCTAGCTTTTATAACTGACCGGCGATGATAGTAAATTTTACAACCAGGGTAACCAACTCCTTCTTCTGCTGCACTGAATATTTGGCAGGGGCCCTGCCCATAGTAAGGAACTCAATGATATCAGCAAACTGAGCATCAACCATATTAATGGTGAATATTTGTGCATCGGGCAATCCTTCGTCTAAGTTAGTAGGCTCTTCCCCTGTTTTGATGCGAGACAGATAATCCAGGACTGCATTCAACCTCCTGGGCTTAACTATGATTTCAAAATCAAATTCCTGGAATAGCAACAACCAGCGGCAAGGATTCCCCCCCAACACAGGCTTGTTGACTAGGTATTTCAAAGCCGAATGATTCGTGAACATCTTAAAGTGGCCACCCAATAGATAGTGCTGATATTTTTATAATGCATATACCATTGCCAGTACTTCGCTCTCAGTGGTAGAGTAGTTCCGTTCTGTGTCCGAGAGTTTTCGACTAGCAAAGGCAACTAGGTGGTCAATATCTCCTTCTCCAGTTTGAGTGAGAATCGCACCCAGGGCGATGCCTGACACATCCACATGTACATGAAATTCCTTTGACCAGTCAGGAAATATCAGTATGGGTGTAGAGATCATATTTTCCTTGAGCGGTTTGAAGCTCTTCTGAAATTCGTCATTCCAGAAAAAAGAGACATATTTTTTTAGTAGTTGTTCCATGGGCGTTGTGATCAGATTGTACCCTTAAATGAATTTCCTATAATAGCCTGTGTGGCCGAGAATAGAACGCAACTGTTTTTCCATTGTGGGGGCTGCAAGGTTGATAATTACAGTTATCTTCGCAGGATCAACCATCAATCCTTATTGACATACTATGTGTCCAAGCAAGATTCCGAATGGTACACAAAATATGCACTTTTTTATATTCAAGGAGATCTGGTGCTTTCGGCATGCATCCAACATTAATCGCAGGTTAGAGACATGCTCTTTTACTAGGAAAATGACCGTCTTGTCATCGAAGAAAAACCTCCAGGAACTTATGAATAAACTCCTTGAATACAGCCACTATGACCCTTGAGAAGATAACTGGTGCATTCTTGAGACCAAAGGGCATGAACGTATACTGGAAGGAACCCCATTCGGTCACAAAGGTAGTCTTACTGTGATCTTCAGGTGCAATTCTGATCTGGTGGTATCTTGAGAACCCATCGGTGAAGGAATAGGCCTCCTGGCCACCCATGCTATCAAGGATTTCATCGGAGAAGGGCGTAGGGAAGGGTTCATGGATGCAGGTGTCATTTAACTTTTGTATATCCATGCAGATGTGTATTTCCTCCTTTTTCTTCTTCTCCTAGATAACCATTGGACTTACCCAATATAATTGTTCAATTGGTTCAATGATTCTTGCGGTAAGCATTTTGTCTAGCTCTTCTTTGACCTTTTTCTTATATTTAGGATTTAGTCGGTAAGGTCGCTGCTTGACGAGACGCGCCTCAGGTTTCAAAGTGATGTGCATAATGCCTAGGTCCCCAGTGATTCCTTTGAGCTCAGAAAACTTTGTTGGAAATAAGTCCTGATACTCCATAAGTAGCTTTGCAATTTTACCTATGGTTCCTTCATCCCAATAGTCCCCAAGTTTAGCTATCTTAGGGTGTTCTTCTATCCCAACATTAACTTCGCGCAACCTGAGAGGTTGCGTTACATCAATATTTTGTATTGACAATCCAATAACGGTACGTTCTCCTTCATATTCTGGAATAGAGATATTTTGCAGATTATTCTCTTCTTCGTTAATCGCCAAGCTCTGACAGTTGACTATGTCTTGCATCTAGGCTTCCCATGTCAGAGCTGCTGGTGCGGTGTGGGGGTGAGGTTTCCTAAATACAAACGCATCGATGTCCTGCAGAGCTTCGTCGAGTGTCTTCGTTCCCCCAATTAGTCCAAACATTCCAATAAAGTCCTCTTTTAACACTTCCCAGTGGCGGGTACGCTGGTGTAGCTCCGCATCTAAGTACCAAGAAGTATGGATAGGGCCCAAGACATGCACAAATAGATGGACCCATTCTTCTGGGGTTCGTTCGGACCATTTGGTCATCCAAGCACGTATATGTGCGCGGGGATCCCCGAGTCCAAGGAATATCTTGGTGCGCACGTCAGCTGGAGGTGTGAACTGCAAAATCATCCTATCCTGACACATTTCCCAGTCTAGAGATGCCTTCTTGTGGGTATCCCACCATCGTGTAGGTGTTCCACGCAGAGCTAGATTGAGGGCCTAGAGCCACCACTCTTTTGGCACCCTAGATTCAAATGTTATTAGAAATTCTTGGACATTACTAGACCCATCAAAGTGGGGAAGGTCCCTTACCTCTAAAGTAATGTAGTACAGGGTCCTCGCGGCCCGAGGGAATCGTAGTGCTGAGACATCATGCAACTGGTTCTGCCAACTTTCTAATTATTCATCAGGGTCAGAAAATTACTCCCTGTCCTTCTCCCAATAGAGTACTCTGCCTGTCGTAGAGTTACCCTGGTCTTTTTCCTGCACCGTCACCTTGTAGAGGTGATATAGTTCCTCCTCTTCATATGCTGGTTCTGTATACCGCACACCCTCGGCGGGATCTAGTGGTACTATTATGCACGTACCATTTTTCTCAAATACCATGCTGTGTTTCTTCATATTGATGACATTCCCCATGTCTATAGCCCAGTCTAGTCCTAGGAGTGAAGGGTAGGGATCTGCATCTTCCACGATTTCTATTACTTCAAAGTCAGCTTGGACCTTTACTCCTGCAATATCTACCATGACGTTCGGCAACCTTCCCAGAGGGATTATCTTCTGTTGATTCACCATGCGTAACTGGATGGTGGACCAGTATAACTTTGGTTCTCCCATTTGTTTCCATGTCTGCTTTGGTAAGATGTTCGCATCCAATCCTAGATTGAGGATAACTTGATCTATCTCATAGTCACCAATCTGCGTAGTCAACCGCATTTCCCTCCCGGTGTGTTTCTTATAGCTATGTAATTTGTGTACTAATTGCGTTGGGTGGGGCTGCACCGTCATGTAGTAATACTTGAATATTTTCTTCAGCCTGTGGGTCATGCAGTAGTTTCATACATGCCCTCAGGAAGGGCATAACCTCTTCCTTCTCTTGGAGGTGCGTTGGCAGCAACGTAGGGGCTGCCAGCAGCTCTTTTTCCTTGAAAGTCATTCCCTTTCAAGAGGAAAGCTCTTCCTTTACTCCCTGAGTGACTGTACCACTGTGTGTTATAACTTTTATACTCAGATCTGCATTCCTCAGATCGGTTTTAACTCTTTGCACATTTTGCGTAGGAGTAGGCTATTTGTCCTGCATTTTTGTTATCAAGGCAGAGCAGTCTTCGATCTAATGGTCCAGTTGCCGGAAATATTTACAATATTTCCTGGTGGGGTTTGGGCAGTCCCTAGTGAAGTGCCCTACCTCTCCGTAGTTATAGCAGATAAGCTGGCCCCATCCTCTTTCTGCACTTCCTCCTTGCCCCCTGCCTCTCGCGGGGGAGCCACCAAAATTCGTGGGGGAACTTGGCGACACAGGATCTGATTGTACCCTATAGAGGTTTCCTTGATCTATCAATAATTCATATGTGCAACAATTTTTCTCATCGTGCCCTACCGATCAGTAGAACCTGCACCATTTTTTCTTCAGTTCACCCATACTTAGCTGAGTGCATTGGGCCGTATCATTTATTCCCGCTACCCGACAGTCATTGCACCAGAGTGCAGATCCACTGGACCTGGGGTGCAGTGAACTAGGTCCCCTTTCCTGTAGGCAATCCACCAATAGGGAACACTGGTCTTTGGTATGGCCAGATACCTAACATCATATGCACCAAAGGTCTCCTTTTCCCCGTTCCATCTGCAAGCTCTGTATTTCCATGTGCATGGCTTCGAGTTGTTCTTGAATTTTCTGCACTCCCCCCAACGTGTTGTCCTTAGGGGTGGCTTTGATTTTCATGGTAGATTCCAAGGTTTTTTACTGTGATTCGAAGGTCTCGTAGCTCATTGGTATGCATAAGTGAGGTAGCAACATAGCGATGAACCATTTTGTGTGTTGTTTGTCATCGTACTTGAACCCCCCTTCCCTAATTGCTTTCTTTAACCGCTGATCGGCCTCCCACACTGACTCAGTCGCACCTTGCTTGAAGTCTCTCACTTCAGCTACCAACTGAGAGTAATACTTCGGCTTCCGAAATTGTTGTTTTTGGGCGTCCATAACATCTTGAAGCGATGCGCTCCTATTTTGAGATATATACCGCATATACCAATCCAGCGCCCTTTCTTCGAAGGCCAGGGATAGCTGGGCCTTTTTCACATTATCGCTTAACACCCCCTGCACACTCCACATCGATTCGGCCACAAACCAAAACTGCTACATGTCCTCATCGGTTGCGCCCTTGAAGGTAGGTAATTTTAAGTGTACTGCCATGTTTTCCTCTGGTTTATTTTCCCAAAGGCCCGATGATGGGGTAACAGACGGACATTGCGTAGGTGCTCTTCTCAGCGAGCTATGAGCAGAGCAATCCTCCACTTGACTGGTTCGATAATACTTACCACTCCGTGTTGTGCTTTCACCCAGATTAGTGCTCATTCACCTCTGTGTTAGATCTCCAATATTTGCTTGTCATTGCCTAATCCCTTTCTCAGACTTCTTCCAGTCCCGTAAATGGAACCATTTGTTGGCTTGAGGGGTCCTGACCCAGGTTTAATGTGCAAGGTTTTCCAACAATCCCCTATACTACTAGCCCTTTCTACAGTGACCTACTTGCGTAGGTCAATGTATCACCTAAATTAGTATGGATGGGTGCTGGAACCAGGTTTTCGCACCTTGAGAAAGGATGGGTAAGGCAAGCAGCGCTGTGATAGGTACTGTAATTCTCATATTACCTTGTTCTATGCAGGGTTATTTAGGTCTCAGTTCGCATCCACGTGCACTATATCTATAATTATATGCTTTTATGACAGTAACACAACAATACATAAACAGAACAGAAAATATCCAGATCCGAAAACACACTTCTACAAATCTTCACAGCTTAAAGACAGAAAATGCACAATACAGTAATTACCAAAAATTTGCACAAGAGTACTCACAAATTCAGTTCTCTATAAATATTTCTTATTCATTCATCAATTCTTCCTTACAATTCCCTTCCCAACCTACGCACACAGCAGCAGGATCCGCACACAGTTGAACTTGTATCTCCGCGCACACAGCCAAAAGTAGTCCTTTCCCCAAAAACCCAAATAGATAGCTTAAACCACAAATCATATCGACAAATAATCATTCTTGTTCTTTACAATACAAAATGTCCCTCTATTTATAGAAATATAGCCTAGACTTTCCTATGGTCCGCAAACCATGGTTTTCAGACCACTAATTTACCCTTTTACCCATTACAATGCATTTGAGGCTTTGACCCACCCCAAAACCCCTGTGCTAGACTAAATCTAATAAAAAATATTCAAAATGGACCAGTTCACAGCTTGTAGGAGACCCTGTTCCAATAGTGACTCTTTACTTTCTAACTCTTAATGACCTTTGGAGTTCCAAATGACTCTTGGATTTTCATATGACTTTTGGTATTACATGTATTTTGGATTTCCATGGTTCTTATTTCCATACATGACTTTTGAAATTACACTTATTTGTCTTCATAATTATTACATAATTGCATCATAACTTCCACGTCATCATATTATGAGACATGACAAGTCACTATCATTGATGATTGGGACTTATAGTGACCGATGACATGGATTTCCTTGAATGGTGATATGGTTGCCACTTGTCTCTTTGTTCTGAAAGAAAATTATGATCATCGTTGCCTTCACCCTCCAAAGGGTCCTCTATCTTATGGATTCTTCATGGTACTTCGATCATCAATACTTTAAATTTTTTTTTTCTTTTAATGATTCCTCTATTTGTCCTCTTTTCCTGATATTCTTCATGCATTCTTGCAACAATGTTCCTAAAATACTTGTTGCTACAATAACTCATCAAAAGAAACCATCACCCTGAAAATAACCTATTCTAACATTTTTCCTTCAAATAAAAACTTCATGAATTAACAATGCACTTGGAAATATAAAAGATAACTTTTGGGCACGAGGTAACACTTCAAATGGTTGAAGGCATGAAGGGAAGAAGCTTCAAGGTTTCAGGATGCACTCCTGCACTTAAGAGAGGGAGAAACTCAAGGGAGGGAGAAGGATGCATGTCCAAAGGATGAAGGATGAGGATTCTAGATTCCTAAGTGCATTGTGCATCGAAGGTAGATAAGGAGGGCACATGGCATAGAGCTGAAGGTTGAAGGGAGAGACTACAGGGCTTTGGGGTGCACTCATACGCTCAAGAAGGGAAGGAAAAGGAGGGCGCATGGCACATTTTCAAAGGAGGAAGGGTTAAGCTTAAGGGCTTCAAGGTTATGTCATGCAATCAAAGGGCCAAGGAGGGTTCAAGGCTTGTTACTGAAGGCTTAAGGAGTTGAGCTTCGTGGTGTGTTCATGCTCTGAACGAGGGCACACTTCTTCGATTCGAAGGAGTGTGCTCAAAGGATGACTTGGTTTCTCAAGGGCACAGTTCAGAGCAAGGAAGGGTGAATATGTTTAAGGAGTGCACTATGTTCCATTAAAGGGTGTAGGGTGCACTTCTTAATAACGAAGGATTCTCAATCGAGGCTTGAGAGCATGCTTTTGCACTTCTAGCCTTTACGTTTTCACTTTTCAACCAAATTTTGTCTAAGTCTGGAGGGTAGAATGAGTTGTCAAGATAATGAGTTTAGAAAAAAAATCATGTGTGACACATACCAAATCATCAAGAAAACTTATAAAATCTTCAACAAATATGAATAAACATCAAAACGTCACTTTAGAAAAATTCCTCGAGTAGAATCAACGAAATTTGTGTGACTGCAACCAAAAAGTGTCATTTTACGACCACAAACGTGTGATGACCATGATATCAACTAAAGATATTGTAATCAATGCGACGACACATAAGGATGATCAAGAACACATAGAATGACTTGAAACGACTATTGAAAACCAAAGTGACACTATATACAATAGTGAAGTAGGCTCCAAAATTTGAATGTAGTGAAAATTTTGGAGGGTGTTGTAGCAGCAAAAACACTTGGTGACACATTGGGTGAGCTTCAGCTTCTCTATCTAGTAATATATTTTCAGTTAAATGGGTCACCCATTTAGGAAGTATTGATTCACCAATCAAATTGCCTTGAATTCCCCCTTACGACCCAGTTATATACATAGTACCTCACTTTCTTCCACTTGGTTGAACATACAAAGATACACCATATAATAATTATTTCAATCTAGGAAAGGGTAATGTGAGCGATGAGTTTATGATATTCATAGTTTGATTTTTCATCTCTGGTGTTAATCCACTACCAATAGCTTTGGAAAGTACCCCAGTGGAGTCACTTCGGGAGCACAAACGTTGCTTCTTTGCCAGTAGGCCTAGATATTACCCCGTCGAAGCTGCTTGCTTCACCTCCCTATGCATGAAGCCTTTCTCTTCTTTGACCCTTTATTTATTTATTGATAGGATTTTTATTCAGCACTTATTATTTTCAATGGGTGGAAGAGGGATCCCGACTTGTTGAAAGTAGAGGATGTCTCCCCTTCAGAGAATTATGTTTAATACCTCTCATATAGGTTTGCTCACTTTAGATTTTCCCTTTAAATTTTCTCTACTTGATTGGACAAGCATTACCACAAAAGTAAATTAATACCAAGTTCAATAGTTTGGATAGTAGAATAGATGCAATTCTAATAGGTTCCCTCCAGGATTTCCTTTCAGATGCACCGTATTTTCCATTCACCTTTAGCACAACCTATAGCATATTCCCAAAAAAAAGAAGAATAAAAAACAATAATCCAATTGTTTGGTTGTCAAATTTATTTAATTCCACCACAAAGTCTATTGGACACTCATTTTTCACCTTTTTTAAACAATATCCTGCTATATTTGATAATATCCTACTCCATTTTTCTCCTTTTGACACCTCAAAACCATCCTATACTTTTTAAAATATAAAATTTCATAAATGGACATAAGGGTCAAAATTAGGTTTGTTTTTACATGTCTTTTATTAGTTCATATAGATGCTAAATGAATGCACACTCTTTTGACTCAATTTGACTGACATATTTCTAGGATTCCTAAATATGAGGATGGAGACTTGATGCACTGACATGTCATTGGTGATTCAACATCTAGATCGAAGTGCACTAAGAAGTTATTTGGTACCTAATTTTGTACTCTATTTAGTACCTAATTTTGTACTCCATTCAATACCTTGTTCCAGAATTGACAACAGTCAAATTTATGGACATCCTGAGGAAGCTTCCCATGTTCATGATAGCAGGAATAACAACTCCAGCCTAAATATAGACCATGATCATATTTATGTGGATGTGATAGAATGAACGAGTGATAATTGAGAATATGGTTGATCTTAATTAAGCTCATACCATGCTTGTAGTATCCTTCTTAATTATTCAGTTACATCTATATTTAGGTTGTAATATCTTTAAGAAGTCCAAGCACTAGTGTTGGAGGTTAGCGAGCTAAATCAAAGAAGAATTGTGACTTTGAACACTACATAACTTTGTTTTAACTCAGTTTGGAACTATTGTACTTGTGAATTACTGAAGACTATTAATATAGTGATGTCATCTTATATACTTATAAATTCATGTATCTTTAATCTGTAAGCTTATTGTGATTATCTAGCTTGTCTAAGTTCATGGAAAGGGCCCACCATTGACCTCAGTCAAGTCTTGTAATTGATTTTAGTTAGATAGAAGGTATGTGTATAGATTAGTATAGAGTAATTTCACTTTGGATATTTATTTTTTTGTGGTTCCTAGATATTTTTTACTTAGAAGTGTGATTAAAAAAAATTTAAAACTTATATAGATATCAACGCTCTGTCTTTTAACTTTCGTTTGATGATTGATTATTGAAAGGATAGATTTCCATTTAAAATTGCTTGATTTTGTGAAATCATTCTCATAGAAGTTTCTTGAGTCTGTAGGATTTTATTTTATCAAGCATTGCTGACTTGGAATGAATATGTTTTAATTTGAAATATATTTCTGAAGGTCAAAAATTTAAATAGTCCTAACACTGAAACAAAGCCTTTGATTTAAAGTGAAATACCTTACTATCTGTGAATCAGAAAATCCCAATAAAGGGATATGCAACCAATGTTTGGTACCTGGAAGTTTCCCTAGGATTCTGTATGGACTGCAGATCATTTTTTTTTATTCTTCAATTAGTTTCAAATGGATTTATGAAATCAGAGAATTGTGTGAATGAATCTTTGATTTTAATAGCACTAGTGGAATTAGTTTTCAATTTATAGTTACATATGTTGTTTGACCTTGGGATTAGTTTTGTGTGAATATATTTAGTGAAACAAATTTCTCAAATTTTGAAATTAGGTTATGGTATTATTGGGTTTGTTTCAATGAGGAATTCAAGCATGAAATATTTGTGTAAATATTGAAGATAAATTAGTGATTTGAATTGTGTGTTATTAGAAATACATAATAGGCTTCTTTTCTTCATTAGACTTTAGTAATGTAATGCAATGATTTTGAATTAGGGGCATATATTGGAATGAAATTTTGGTACTTAATTTAGTACTATTTTGAGTACAAAATAGTGAACTTGGATCTGAACCATAATATTTTTCAACTCTAAGATTACAAATTCTGGATTGACATTTTTAAAAATATATGGAATTGAACGAACATATAAAAACCCTAACATTTTTGGCACTATTGAAGGGGATTTGCAAATAGTACATGCAATAATTTATTTTAATATATTTATATGTGTGATAGATATTTTTCAAGGAAATCATAGGGTGAATAAAGTACGATAATACATGAGTGAAGAGCCATGCATCCACTATGGTGGGTGGCTCCAAAGTTGGATTGTCTCTAGTAATTTTTTTTAGCTTTGTTTATTATGCATAAAAGTAAAGGTATACCTAGAGATAGTAAGGAGAGATTTATTCAGATTATGGAATAAATTGCAGAAATATTTGGTCCTACAAATAACCCCCCCCCCCCCCCCCCCCAAATTAACACTGCTAATTGTTATGCAGGAAACAAGGAGGATGTAATATTCCCAAATTTTCACCTGATATTTGGAATATTAGAGTTCTTAATTTTCTTAATGAATTAAGTAAATAAAAGGGTGGAGGAACCCATAATCCTCAATATGAATAAATATCCACTTTTTGTGTGTGAATGTGGATTAATTAAACCTAGATATAAATAATGAGGTAGTTGAGCAACTACTGGTGTGAACGGAATTGGAGATTATGTCTCATTAATTGAGATAGATCATGATGGTTGAAACAGTCAACTAAGATCTTGAAGATGTCAAACAGAAGATCATAGAAAATTCATGATAAATTGATGGAGGATGTTTTGCAATTAAATCACACATGATGGGGAGGTTGTACATTGCACCTAGACATGATGGTTGATTTGGTCAAACACTGTAGTCAAACTTGGAGGATCTTGTCCACATGCACAGCGCAGTCTAGATGAGGGCCAAGGCATGGGAAGGCTAAAACATTATATAAATAAGATGAAGGAAAGGATGGAGGCATGCTGGTTATTCTTGATGTAAAGATATTTTCATATCTAGAATTGTCATCTGACATTCCATTGCTTTCTTGGGCTGTTTAGAAGAGATTGCAAGTGATGTTTAGCACAGGGTGTTTCTGGTCAGGAATCCCACCTCTTTCTTAGAGTAGCTCTAGAAATATTATTGTAATTCATTCTACATCAGGCATTAATGCCACATATATTTTCCTACTTTCTGCAGAGCATTCATATTCAGAAATTGTATATTTCTGAAGATCATTTTGGAAGGCGGAAGTTGTCTTCAGTACTTCAACTGGAGCACTAGTGAAGGTTTCTTCCTATCACCTTGGGCTTATAGATTAGCATTCCCAAAGCTTCATTGCACATTTGGCATCGGGCCAAAATTTATTGACCTCCTAGCAAGATTATTTCCTTTAGGAATTATGCTATCCAGTTTGCAGATCCAAAAGGAGGAAGGAAATTACTAGCATTTCAACTAGTAATCTTGTGATGGATCATTCCCTCACATTTACATCATTCTTACCATCAGCCTGGATTTTATTGAAACATTTTTCAGCAGGCATAAGACCTCTTTCCCTCACAGTGCAGTTTCTATTGGCAGTTGTGTTGCAACAAATTTAATCATTACTAGAGGATTGAGAAGCTAGATCTAGAGCTTCTAGCTCCTAGATCTAAAAAAGGGATCAACCCTTCAGGAGTATATCTGATCCTGTGACATATCTCAGCCATCTATCTGTCAAATCTAGCTTCAAATCTGTATTTCCTAGCAGATCAAGGATAAATTCCTAGGAGGGTGATTTTCCAAAGTTTCAAATCTGGAAAATCATTTATGGGTTACCTTGGGAATCCATCACATTGGCCAGATCTTGAATCTTGGCATCATTTGAGATCTATATTTGAGTAGATATGCATTTTCCTTTTTAGCTTGCAGTCATATGTTCATATTCTGCTGAAGGGACAACACAATATTTTCTTCAGTGCCTCTCCAGTTACGTTGTACCTATTGTAGCATGCTTTCAGGGTGATTCTAGACCATATTTTTGGCTATATCTACTCATATTATTATACATTGTGTAACTGATTCATCTCCATATAATAAAATGGCTCATCTTCTCTGTAAATTCTGATGTTGTCTTAATATTTATTGTTTACTTATTTGTAGTCCTTATATTATGTTTAAGTATTAATGCATTCTCCTTTTTGAAATACTACAAAGGAAGGATAAATCTTGGTTGCAATATTTTCTTCAGAAAAGGAAATACTACACTCAGAGAGGGCAGTACAGCTTTAAGTCACACCACAGTAAGAACATGCCATATTAGGAACTGTTGTAGGAATAGAAGAAATGGTAGTCTCTCAAGTGGAATCTGTAGTAAGAGGACCTCGGAGAGAATTGGGGCCTAGAAATATAAAACCTAGATAAATCTAATCTTCTTCCTGGTGGAGTACTACACCATATCCTACTACTTTTGGACCTCTTGGAAGGATGGCGGACAAAGGAGGAGGTGAGGAAAACAAAAAATGATAGAAATAATGGTTGGAAAAATGAGATAATCAAAACCCTACTTGGTGGTGACATAAGTGATGGGCCTAGAGGAGGACCCAAGGAGAATGAGGAATAATCAAAGACCACATTTGGATTTCTAATCTTGGGTATTACTAGAAATATTACTATGAAAAATATACCTTTGGCGTCTCTTCCACTTTTTCATGGTACATCTTTTGAAGATCATAACTCCTTTTTGTTTGAGTTTGATATTATTTGTAGAATCTATAACTATCATGATGATGCACACAATATCAAACTATTTCCCACTACCCTGAAAGACTCGGCCCTTAGGTGGTTTATTAGCTTGGGAGAACACACGATCTATTTGTGGGATGATATGATTTTTTTTTTCTTAATAAATATCAATATTATTGAAAAATAATATATATTAATGACATTTTTAGAATTCAGCGAATGGAAGACGAGAGTTTGGAAGAATATCTTGAAATATTCCTTGATAATTACCATAAATATCGAATAGGTAATTTGGATGAAAGAACATTTAGGATTGTTTTCTTAAAATGGATAAGGGAATAATGAATTGAAACTTTAAATCTCTTCAGCTCTGGGGACATGTATAAGAAACCTTTTACTGAAATAGCTGAGTTGTGTATAATTTATTCCAAAATCCAAGATAAATTATGGAAAAGAATTTGTGACAACCCAAGGAACTTTGTGTCTAGAAATTCCAAACCTATACAGGGTGGTGCACTCGAAATAATTAGGGAATATTTTTGAAATTTTTAAGACAGATATCTTGAATATTATTAGTGACCAGTTGGATACTATAAAAATTCATAAGAAACAAGAGGAAGAGAAGGCCACTTAGCCATTTTTTGTCCCAAATGATGAAGGAAACATGCTGAGAGAGAATTTCCTATGAATTTAGTAGAAGTATGTGGAATTTTCACCCATGATCACCCCACTGAATAGTGTCCTTATTTACCAGGACTAAAAGATATATATAAATGAGGGGATGAAACAAATGAGCTTCGTCAAACTTATAGAAGACCACCATGGCGGACACCAAGTAGTAATTCTTATCAAGACCCTAATATGTAGTCTTTTCCCCAGTATGAACCATGGAAATCGTAGACATCCTATTCTCCATGATCAACCTAGACACCTTAAAATTCACCATGGAATCAAGGATGCAAGGGAAACCCTTAGGGAATTTCATTCAGTCCCAAATTCCAGTACCTTCATATCCCCAACCAACCACAATATCCACATTATGTGCCATATACACCTAATGTGACTCAGTACCAACAAGAGTATGCCCCACCCTATCCCACATAAAAAAAAATGCATTACCATTACCACCTCCATTACAGTAGCCACTACCACTACCTGAAAATGACAATCCATCTTCACAACAAATGAAACAACAATTTAACTCAAATATTCCTAGACCAACACAACTTCCAGCACAACCCATATCTAATCCTAATAACAAACCTCTTTATCCTATGAAAAACATATAAATGCAGCCTTTTCCTACGTATGTTATCACTTCCTTCCCCATAAATTAAATTCAACTTAGGTCTAGGAAAAAAAAGAATAAAAATAAATATGCAATGTTTATACAAGTGGGGGATCCCCATATAGATTCTAAAGATGGATTGAATGAAAAAATGGAAACCCAAAAATAATGATGTAGTAAGAGAACCTCAGGAGCTCTTAGAACCTAAGGATCCTAGCTCGAATCCAAATATTGACAATTTTTCCACCTTCTCAATTAGTTGGTGAAGTACCTCTTTGGTTGGAAATCCCTTATGGAGAGGAAGATTGCATGCTTCCTCTTCCAACCTTAGAACAATCAAGGGGATTTCAAGAGCAATCAGAGGAACATGTATTGCAACAGTTTTTATATGATATAAGATGTATCGAATACCATATTTCTTTTAGTGGTTATAATCATGTTTTCAACAATGAGTTTTAGGAAAATATTATCCTGTTTTGTTTGCGTCATTTACTATTGCAATTATATAAGAAAACAAGTGAGCGGATGTACAACCTATTTAAATTAGTTCTGGAAAAACATTGTATATAGGTACAAACTTAAGTACATAATAGAAACAACAAGTAGTAGAAATGATCCAAAAATGGTTTGGGGAATTTTCTTGGGACTATCTGGATATGAAAGGGATTCAGCTTGAAACATGCATACATCATATTTACACCAATAAATAAATTATACCTATAAGGAAGATACAAATATGAATGAATCTAGCCCTTAAATAAATTGTTAAAGATGAACTTCAAAATATTTTGATCGCAAGTTTTGTATATACCATCTATGACAACAAATGGATATCTCCTTCAGTGGTGGTTTGCAAGAAAATTGGGAAATGGATAATATACATTGACTATAGGGAGATAAACAAGGCCACTTTGAGAGATTATTTTCCTCTACCTTTAATTGACCAAGTACTTGACACCTTATCAGGGAAAGTTATTTCCATTTATTATATGGCTACAGTGGCTACAATCAGTTCCAAATAGCCCCAAAAGACCAAGAGAAAACTATGTTTACCTACCCTTAGGGTACCTATTCTTACAGAGTTCTCCCATTGGGATTGTCTAATGCTCCAACCACCTTTCATACAATTGTTTTAGCCATTTTTACTGACATTATACATGATTGTGTGAAAATATATATGGATGACTTCATAGTGTATGGCAATTAATTTTAGGGGGCTTTGGGAAATTTAGAGAATTTTTTGATTCGTCATCAGGAAACTCATCTAGCCCTTAGTAATGAAAAATGAAAAATGATGAAAACTAAGGGAATTTTCCTTGGTCATCATGTGTCACAAACAAGGATAAAAGTTGAACCTACAAAAATCGAGTTAATTTTACAAATTCTAGTCCCAAAATCGTAGAAAGAGGTAAGAATTGTTTTAGGGAATACAGGGTATTATAGGATATTTATTGAAAATTTCACAAAAATTGATGGACTGATGTTTAAATTGTTGGATAAAGATGTTTATTTCTCATGGAATACTGGTTTTCATAATGATTTTTTGGTATTAAAATATAGGATGTCAACTGCTCTAGTGTTGAGAGGGCCTAATTTTTTCCTTCCTTTTCATATTTTCATTGATACATAAGATATAACCCTTGGAGTTGTGTTAGGTCAAACGGAGAATCACATTCCTTATGTTATTTATTTTGTTAGAAAAAATATCTCACATATAGAACAGAATTACATTGTCACTTAAGAGGAATTTTTAGCAGTGGTTGTTGGTTCCTTTGTTTTTTGGAATAAAAACAATCAAGAACGATGTTTTGGTTGCAGCTCTCGGAATTAGAGCGTAGAAAAATTCAAAACAACAACAGTTTCATTTTGGAATTCACGTAGTCAAAAACAAGGGAGTGTGCCAAGAAAGCATGAATGGAACTTGACACCGTTAAGGAAGAACCAAGTTATTGACCTCAAGTATTTAAAAACATGATCAAGTGAGTGTGGTATTAGGTCAAGAAAGTGTAAGGATAAAATAAAAAAGAGACACTGCATTCATGGTTGTTGTTACTATTCTTGGTTGAAGTCTTCATGCCTTTGGAGATCTTGTAGTTGTTGATGTAATACTAATTTGAGTCTGTATTTTCTAAAGAGAGAGTAAATTGTGATTATGTTTTTTTGTTTCTGAAGTCATGCATGAGTATGTTAATGTTGCGAGCAATGATTTTATGTTGGATGTAACAGACTCATTTTTATCAGTAATATGAAATGGGAATTCTAGAAATAATCTGAGAATTTTTGCACCCCTTTAAAACTTTATGAATGCATCTAATTTATGAATAATTGTTTTACATTTGTTAGTAGAAAAATGAGAATATTAATGGTTATGCAATTAATGAGTGTGCATATCTAAATTCCATGTAATCATTTATGGTTTTGCCTTGCCTTAGGTGAGACTCTTCTTTGATTTCAGAGGAGTGAAAATGTCGCTGAATCTCTAGACTACGAAAGCTCTTTGCTGGCACCCTCAGTTGAATATTAGACTAAACTGAATCCAAATTTTCTTGCCAAAAAATGTTTATGTTTCCAGGACCTTAAGTTTTACTACATGGTATTTTAGATCATGCAGTCGCGGCATAGTCATCGTAATCTAAAAAATTGGAGGCATAATGAGGTAGATCGCTTTGTCTTACAGCAAGCACAACTCAGGGAAAATAATTTAGACTTGGTCAGAGAAGAAATACTATATGAAGAACCTGCTTGTGACTAGTATGGGATATTTTGGTGTGAGTTTCCCAAGAAGATTGAGAATTGGCTTACTTGGTTCAATCATAAAGCAAGTTCACAATAGCCAAGGTTGCATAAGAATCGGACTATGACAAATCTAGATGATCTTCATTAGTTAGATACAGAGTTGACAAGAGTTGTTTATTTATGGGTTAATGCAACTGTTGAAGCCTACATTATTCAATTTTCAGTTGAAAATCGCCTGTCATTTCTCATGCAAAAGTAGTATTTAAATTTTGCATGTGATGACACTTATTGAAGGAAACTCCACTTTGGATTAAGGTACTGCTAGTAGAAAACCACCTGTTGGAGTTTCAACCAGATCAAATGGAAGCATAAACCACTTGTGTTGGGGGAATGGACCAGGGAGGGAGGAATTTTGCATTGATGTGGGAGGATGTATGAAAGAAACATTCTAATCGTTTCATAGAGCAAGGATAGTAGTGAAGGGTGGTATGATAATAATTTGTGGGAGATTAGGGAAAGAAGAAAATATTTAGAGTGCATAGGAGATGCTATTAGGAGTTCAACGGAGAGGATGAAGGGAATGGAGACCTCATAGTTTCAAAGAGGAAGTGAAGGAGGAATTTCATTCCCTCACATAGTAGGGAGTTCCAGCAGAAGTCAAAATGGAATTGAGATGGGGGGTTTGGAAGCGGTTACTCTTGATTCATGAAGCAGAAGAAGGATTTCAAATGCCTGAGACATATAGTTGGGTAGTTAAAAGGGTAGATTACGATAGTGGATAATGATCTTAATTTCATGATGAGATGATTTTTCTTTGAAGATGATGTGATACCAGAGAATAACACCTTGCAACACAGAATCATACCCATTCCTCCTCCCTCTAACCTTCCCCTGGTACTTTATCAAAGCCTAGATTTTCTCCTTTCAATGGTACGAAAATTTCTTAAGGTTCAGTCATTACTTCAAGGTGTAAGAATTTCTGGTAGTGTTAGTCAGTCGAGTTTAGTTAGTTTATTACAACCTGGTTCAAGAGGATTTTTACTTGTTTCCACACCACAATCAACTATGGTTTTAGTTACAGTTGGGTCTCTTACAAGGTACCCTAAGTTTGAATTCAGGGTGGGCTAAGGCATTGAGAAACATTGGTACTTCTGTGAGCCTATTTTGTGAGCTCGTCAGATGCCTGATACTAAAAATTTCATTGAGCTTCATACCACACTAAGGGACAGGGCATTGAGATGGTTTATAAATTGGATTGATTTCAATCTGAACCTTGGTATGGAATTGGTGAAAAAATAGTTTATTCAGGAGTTTAAATTGCCATAGTTAAATCAACAAGGACTAGAAGAATTATTGGACATCTACCAAAGGGAGGAGGAATCATCCTTGTAGTGTATGTAGCGATTCAAGGATGCCATGAGAAAATTATCATATCCTATTTATCCTCATCATTATAGGGACTGTTTTACCAAATATTTTTTACCCATGACATGGATTCTACTTTTCCAACAGAAAATTAGTACAACCCAATATGCTTTAGAAAAGGCTATGCAAATCAAAGCTATGGCACGATATCCATAGGAGTATAGAGCAGGGGGGTCATTTTCAGATCTTTCCATTATGGGGCTCCAAACTCAAATTTCAACTTTAACAGGAATATTGAAGGATTTAGCACTTGTTTGACCAACAAGACCTCAACTATGGTGTACCCATTGTTAGGTCGAAGGATGCCATGTCACGAAATTCCAATGATTGAGGGGCCCAGGAGCATGAAATACATTGATGGGTCCTTCACCACAACCTCTTATAAGAGTTGCGCAAGTATATTTTTCCTTACCTTATCAAGGTTATACTCAGTTCCAGTCGTTCTCCATTCCACCAGGTATGAATGCAACAGATTATTGTAAAATATGTCTCAACTTTGGGAGAAAACCTCGGTATTCAATGAAGCATATGGTTGTTCACACAGCTGAATATCAATTGATTGTAAGGTATTTATATAAGATGGGGCTCAATCAAGTGTTGCAGTGATGTACCCTTGATCATGAGCGTGGAGAAATATTATGGGAGTTCCATGACGGAGCCGCGGGAAGGCATGTTGGAGGTAAAGCTATGGCTAGGAAGGTCTTATAGGTTGGCTTGTGGTTTCCAACTCTTTTTAAAGACATGAAGGCCTATGTGAAGGCTTGTGATGTTTTCCAAATAGTTGGTCGACACTCGCGGAGGGATGAGATGCATCTCCACCCGATACATGCACTTGTGAAATTTGAAAAATGGGTTGCTAACTTTATTGGTCCCATCAGTCCACCTGCTCACCACTAACATGTCTACTATATTATCACTGCCATAGATTATCTTACCTAGTGGGAAGAAGTGCTTCTAGTCAAGGATTTCACTATGGACACAACCACTAGATTTATTTTTGAGCATATTATTACCAGGTTTGGTTTCCCTCATAGTCTGAAAAGTGATTAGGGTTCTCACTTTATTGATGAAACAATCCATATGTTATTACAGAATTTTATGATCCAGCATCATAAGAGCACTCCTTACCATCTGCAAGCTAATGGAATTTTCAAGGCATTTAACAAAATTTTGGAACAAGGGCTTCCGAAGATTTTCTCTGCAAATAGGGATGACTGGGATGAACAGGTTCCTCCTACTTTGTGGGCTTATACAAGAACTATTAAACAATTGAATATGTATACACCATTCAATTTTGTGTATGGAAAGGAGGTTTTTGTTCCTACGTAGTTCATTATCCCTAATATTTTCATTTTGCACGCCACTAAGATGACCGAGTATCAATCCATTCTTGAAAGAGTTTATGAGTTAGTACAGCTAGAGGAGTCTTGGTTCCTTTCCTACATTCATCAAAAAGTTGAAAAGGAGCGGTAGAATGCTTGGAATGATCGAAACATCAAGAATAATTCCTTTTCAGTTGGAGACTGAGTACTAATTTACGATAGAAAATACTACAAGCACCCTGGTAAGATATAAATGCATTGCCTTGGTCCTTTTTATGTTGCAAATATTAAATATTCTAGAGTTGTTCAACTTGCTCAATTTGATGGTACTCTTTCATTTTGATGGGTGAATGGCACTTTCCTGATGCCCTATTTTTTTGATTATACTGTTGATTGACTTTATCTCTCTCAAAAGAGGGAGTATTTAGTAGGAGATAATTTAGTCTCGTTAATAATTGTCCATGGTTTATTTAGGTTGTTATAGTCTTCTAGTTTTCTGCAAGTGTCCTTCTAATTTTGTTGTGATCCCTTGCAATCCATTATGGTAGGGGAGATTTTTTCATATTCTATCATGTCAGAGTAATCATTACTTGTTTGTTCTGTCAATTTTCCCAATCATGGAAAAGTTAGTTACTCCATCCGTATTTCAAGTCTTGAGAATATTTTATTATGTCGTTAGATTTTTTTTCTTTATGTCACCTTATCATCTTTATGTGTCAAGATCACTTAGTAATTCGAATGTTAGAACATTTTTCTTTCACTTAAAAGCTAAATCCATTTCCTCATTCTATATTTTCCCGGTCGAGTCTCCTCAATTTTAACTTTCTTTCCCTATGCTTTGGCAGTTTTCAATTTGAATCCCCAATCATGTGCCTTTGCTTCTTCCTCATATTCCCATCCCCCTTGTCTATACACATCTTTCTACCACCATGGTTCATACAGCTAATCCTACAGTCACTATGTATTCTATTGACTCTAGAATTCATTGTCATGATGATTTCCTCGGTAAGTATGATAAAACCTAACCTGTGATTTGTCAGACCATGTTTTGTTCCCTACACTTTGCACTGATGTATTCATTGAGCCAAATGGCCACCCTAATTATTTCTCCTCTCTAAAAATTCACTCTACATTTTGTTCTATAAAAAGGTATAACTTTATTCTTCTACGAGATTTTCATGTGTTTGGGACCACCAATGAAATTATTCGCTACACAAAATTTCTACTCAGTCAATTCCATGGTGGTTCTCTTTGGTTGGAATGGGAATACCCCATTGACTCTATTGGAATTCAAAAATTATAGGACTATCTTCATATGGTTTCAATGTCAATTCATCATATCAGATAGTTGGAAAACAGGCGATGAAAACCGATGAGAACAATCCATATAAGAAATATGGCACCACCAGAAAGGGAAAATGATTCATTCTAGATATGATCAATGATGTGCCAATTTTTTTTTCTACTACACTCATTTCAAACAATATTATGTGCCATCATACTTGGGGATAATGTACTTTGGATTCCATCTCTATTGTTGAGGCCTGTACTCGCGGCGAATCCCTCAATTGGTCTAGCTATCTCCTCAACGAATTGTTTGAAGTTGCCAATGATGTCTACAATCACTCCAATCACTTTTTTTATGGTTACTTGCTTATCCCTCTAGCTATGTAGATGTGGTGACCTATAGAGTGTAGGTTTTAACCCTATAAAGAAATTATCTACAAACGAATCTTAAAACAGAAAATAAACAATAGCGAGAGAATAAAACATAAAACAGATAAACACCGAGATTTTCCCCCGGATCCCAAATCGGGATGACCAACTTGATTTTTCATTATATTCCTTTTATTGTTACAACACATATATATACATGCTAAAGCATACATAAACCCCAATCCATTAACCCTGGATTAGAACATAACTATAGTTCCCTTGACTAGATCTACGAAATACCAGGGGCCAAAAACCATCATCCCCCAAAACCATGTGCAAACTCATGCACAAAACCATGGGTGGTTCCACCTATGAGTGGGTCCACACACCAAAAAAAAAATCCAATGTGCTGCCACCCCCTTGTGACCCCCCTGCTGTGCCATATAACACATACCCAACATTCTCCCACTTGTTGTTTTCTTTCTGCAAGGGGGCCACAATAGATCTTAGTCATTATCCTGGCTCTGCAACACCCATTGTTTCTCTACACCAAGAGAACTTTTGAGTGCTCACATACTTCGTCAATGCATCTCCAACATTCTTCAAAGTGTCCACCTTTACTAGAAACACCCTTTTATCCTCAACCATATCTCTCACAAAGTGATATTGAACATCAATGTGCTTTGTCTTTGAATGATAGGCAAGGTTCTCAGCCAAGAAAATTTCACTTTGGCTATCACAGTATATACTTATAGCTCGCTACACCAACCCCATACTTAAACACAATATTTACAACCAAATTGTTTCCTTGCTTGCATGAGTGGCTGCCATTTATTCTGCCTCTGTAGTTGAAAGAGCCACTACAAACTGTCTTTTACTCATCCAACTGACTACACCTCCAAATAGGTTAAACACATACCCACTTGTAGATCTTCTTTGGTCCAGATCTCTAGCCCAGTATGCATCAACAAAAACATGAATGTCCAACACTATTTCTAATCCTGGTCTTCCCTGGTAGCACAAGCCATAATCGCTAGTGCCATGAAAATATCTGAAAACCCGCTTTACTGTTGTCCAATGATCCTTCCCTGGGTTTGACATAAACCTGCTCAATACTCCCACTGCATGTGCAATTTTTGGTCTAGTACATACCATTGCATACATCAGGCTACCCACTGCACTTGCATATGGAACACAGGACATATCCTCCTCTTCTTCTTGTGTCTCAGGACACTGTTTAGCAGACAACTTTACACCTACAGGAATCGGAATATTCACTGGTTTACTATCCTGCATATTGAACCTCTACAATATAGTCTCGACATAATTCCTCTGGTTTAACTAGAGCTTCCTCTTTGCTTGATCTCTCTTAATTTCCATGCCCAAAATATAGTTTGCAGCACCAAGATCCTTCATGTCGAATTTGGAGAACAGTTGGGTCTTCAAATCTTGGATAATTTCTTTGTCATTTCCAATCAACAACATATCATCCACATACAAGAACAAATAAATAATAGGGTCACCAATTAATTTAAAATAAACAAAGTAATCCTCCTTTCTTTTGGTGAAGCCAAGTCCTCGTATATAGGTATCAAATTTCTGATACCACATCCTTGGTGACTTTTTTAACCCATACAGAGAATTCTTTAACTTTCATACCAGTTCTTTCTTCCCCTTCACCATAAAGCCTTCAGGTCGTTTCATGTAGATCTCCTCTTCCAGATCCCCATGAAGAAATGTTGTCTTCACATCCATCTTTTCTACGTCAAAATCAAATGCAATAGCAACAGATAAAATTAATCTAATAGAAGTAAATTTTGCAATAGGAGAAAAAATATCACCAAAATCAATTCCGGCACCTGGGAATAACTTTTTACTACTAACCGAGATTTATATTTCTCCACCTTTCCTTCTACATTCATCTTCTTATTAAACACCCATTTGCTCCCAATGGGCTTCCTTCTAGCTGACAACTCCACCAGATCCCATGCCTCATTTTTATGCAAGGATGCCATTTCATCAACCATGGACTCCTTCCAGAGTTTTCCATCCTCTGAATATACTACCTCCCTAATATTTTTGGGATCATCTTCAGTTATATTTATGGAAAAACTTGAACAGAAAGCAGATGGACTATACCTTTCTGGTTGCCTTCTTTCTCGAACTGATCTTCTCACAGCTGGAGTTTGTGGCTCTTCCTCTTCTAAGTCTTCCTCTGTTGTAGAGTCTGATTCATCCTCCTTTAGCTCAAACTCTATCTTCTTAGGTTCCTTTGGTATGAATTCATGTTTAACAACATCTTTCCCCTCTCTAAACACCACATCTTGGTTGTACACAACCTTCCTTGTTTTCGGGTTCCAAAGCTTGTAACCCTTTAAACCATCCTTATACCCAATAAAGATGCACCTTTCATATTTATTATCCAACTTGGTGCTTTTCTCCTTTGGAACATGTACGTATGCATCACATCCAAATGCCCTCAGATGTGAAAGAGAGGTTTTCTTACCAATCCATACCTCATGTGGAGTCTTATCCTCCAATGCCAATGAAGGTGATCTATTAACTAGGTAACATACAGTCTCCACTGCCTCTCCCCAGAATTATTGTCCTAACCCGGTACCACTAAGCATGCTTCTTGCCTTTTCCATCAGGGTTCTATTCATTCTTTCTACAACTCCATTTTTTTGAGGTGTGTATGAAGTATCCTTCTGTCGTGCTATACCACACCTTTTACAGAACTCTTCAAATTCCTTCTTGCAAAACTCCCCACAATTATCTATCCTCGGCACCTTTATCTTGTTCTTTGTCTAGTTTTCCACCAGAGCCTTAAATTCTTTAAATTTGTCAAATACTTTAGATATATTCCTCAATAAATATAAGCATTTATTCCTTGAGAATTTATCCATGAATGAAACATAGTACACAGACTTACCCATTGATGGAACCGACACAGGTCCAAACACATCACTGTGCATAAGTTCTAATATATTGTTCGCCCTCTTAGCTCTAGAAGGAAAACTCACCCGATTATGCTTCCCATATACACAATGTTCACAGAAATTGAAATCTATAGATCAATTAGACATACCTTCTACCATACCATTTCCATGCAGTATCTGAAGGCCCTTCTCTCTAATATTTCCAAGCCTTTGATGCCATAGCATGGTATTTTCTCTAGAGACCGCTAGGCTTTCCGCTCCACTTTCAGGAACCACAGAACTGTTGCATCCATCAATAATAGTGTTGCCCTGAAGCTTGTACAGAGTTCCAATCTGAACTCCCCACATTAATACCAGTGCTCCCCGAACCATATTACAAGTATCTTTCTTGAACACTATTTTTACACCTGCATCATCCATATTGCTTACAGAAATCAGATTTCTGGCCAATGTAGGAATGTGCATAACACTAGGAAGTGTTCTAATCCTTCCACCTTGCAGCTTCAACTTTAATTTTCCAAGTCTGATGATTCTGGCCTTCCTATCATCCCTTAGGAAGACATCACCACCATCATATTTCTCATACTCAAAGAACCACTCCCTATGGGGAGTGAAGTGAAATGATGCACCCGAGTCAATCAACCATGACTCATGATATACATGTGTATTTGAAGAAGAAGCCAAATACACACCCCCACCTTCATCTGAGGTTGTTTTTTCCTCTGCGGAAGGAGCATCATTAGATCCCTTTCCTTTCTCAGGAGCTTTATATCTATAGTCCTTTTTGTATTGCCCTTCCTTTCCACATTTCCAGCACACATTTACAAACTTTCCAGGATATTTAGATCTCCCTCTAGATTTATATCTCCCACTTGAAACCTTATTCTTGTTTCTGCTTTGGGACCTTCCTCCTACAGATAAGGCATCTCCATTCTAGCCCTCCAGATTTCTCTGTCTCATTTCCTCCAACAGCAAGGTTGAGACAATGTCATCAAAATTCAAGGTAGTTGTATTGCTACCTATTGCAATAACCAGACTGTCCCACGAATCTAGTAGAGAACACAAGAAGCTGATGCACTTATCTTCATCTAAGATTTTACTATCAACAGAGGACAACTGACATACCACCGTATTGAAGGCGTTCAGATGCTCTGTCACTGAGTCTCCATCCTTCATCCTCAAGTTATACAGCTTTTTCCACAGGAACAATTTATTCACCAGAGACTTAGATTGGTACAAAGTCCCAAGTTTTTCCCACAAATTATTCGTCGTAGCTTCCCCAAATACATTCAACAATACAGAATTGGATACACACAACTGTATTCTTATCTTCACATTCTGATCCAACTTCTTCCAGTCTTCATCTGAAATTTTTGGTTTAGTACCTAGATCTACCATGATCCACTAGTCTTTATCCACCAGCAGATCCTCCATCTTGAGCTTCCACAACTCAAAACTTTAGCCGTTAAATTTCTCAATCTCTATCTTTCCACTACTCGCCATCTTCTTTCAGTGCAAGAATCAATCCTGCAGATCTCCCACTGAACAGGGTCTACCATAGACCCAAGAAAAAAACCCTCAGTAGCAAGGGTGTCCCCTTCAAGCCAAAAAAACTTTGATACCAAATGTAGGTTTTAACCCTGTACAGAAATTATCTACAAACGAATCTTAAAACAGAAAATAAATAATAGAGAGAGTATAAAACATAAAACATATAAACACAAAGATTTTCCCCTGGATCCCAAATTAGGATGACCAAATTGATTTTTCATTATATTCCTTTTAGTGTTACAACACATATATATACGTGCCAAAGCATACATAAACCCCAATCCATTAACCCTGGATTAGAAAATAACCATAGTTCCCTTGATCGGATCTGAAAAATACCAGGGGCCGAAAACCATCATCCCCCAAAACCATGTGCAAAATCATGCACAAAATTATGGGTGGGTCCACTTATGAGTGGGTCCACACACCAAAAAAAAAAAATTCTGGGGTGCTGCCGCCCCCCCCTGTGACCCCCCTTCTGCGCCCGGCGCAACATACAGCGCGTGGTGCTAGTCGTGGAAAGAATATAACACATACCCAACATGGAGGGCTATGACCTAGCTTCCATTGTACAGTATGAACTCCTTGACTTCATGTATTCTCCTTGGCGCAACATCGAGGAGACCGTGAACAAAGAATTCAACGGCTTTGCTTTCAGGCAATTGTATGCTAAGATGGTTGTGGTGATGGATGTTGTTTCCAGGGTGCCACTTCCTATTCTGGACATATATTATCCTTTAGTTTGGTTTGGTATTACTCATGAACATTGCTAAATTCAGTCGATGCATATCCCTTAGGCTATTTTTTCCATGAAATTGTTACTATTTTATATTAATGAGCATGATTTTCATTCAGAATTTAATTCCTGGCCTAGATTTGTTGCATGCCAGCAAGAAGGGAAAGTGTTAGGTCCCTATATTACTAGTGTATTCCCTTATTTTTGTTAGTTTAGCCACCTTATTTTTATTTTTGTACCCCTGTAACCCCCATATTGTTATTATTGTGCCCTTACATTATTATTGTTAGGTCAGCAAGGATTATATTGTGACCCCATGGACTCCTATATATAGAAAGGAGGTTTTTTCAGTTGTATAATCCAAGAATTGTTCATTTGTGTAATGTAAAGGATGTCTCCCCCTCGAAATGGCTCATTTCTAATTGATCTCTCTTTTCTTCTATTTTTGGAGCTGGTTTCATAACATTTGGTATCAAAGCTTTGGATTCTAGGGTTTCACTGATTCAAATAGGTCATCATGGAATTTTTTCTATAATGTTTTTCCTACGAGGGTTCAGACACTAAAAACAAAAACCCATTTCGTAGAAATCCGAAGGAACTTTGTGTAAAGATTTTGTATCTTTGTTCGCAATACTTTCGGAGATATGATCTATGGAAGTTAGGGTTTTTGCGGGCTCCCGAATTTCATCTAAAAGATTTGACCTTTGGAAAATTGTAATATCTCTCTCTTTGAGCATCAAATTGGAATTATGTAAAAAGTTGTCAAAATTACACAGGCTGTAGTTTCCTGTGTATCAATTTCAGAGTCGAAGGAGGAAACAGTGACATGTGGAACATTGTACAATTTCTCTTGACTGAACTAGTCAATAATTAGGTCATTGTGGGATATTGGGAATAAATTTGCCTTGAATAATCCAAATCAGGCCATACTTGTGGCATTAGAAATTAGATTTAGAGGCTACTATAGGACCAAAGTTTAGATATTGAAGATCTGAAATCATAGAGATAATTCAGTTTCAATATCGAGCTCCTCAAAGGCAAGAAAAAGGTGTGTAATTTTTTTCAAATTGCATAAGTCTTGTTTGAAAAGTCAGTTTTAAGTGATTCCAAGGGCATATTGAAGCACAGATATCAATATTAGGTTATAAAATGCCCCCTAAAAATAATTCAACACCCATTAAGCCCTCAGAATACTCTACTATGACCCATGAAGAGGAAGAAGTGCAACATGATATATCAAAATTACAAGAGAAAGTGCAAGAAATTTCGCTCTCGCAAAGAGCAACAAAAAATAAAATTGAAGTTTTGAATAAAGGCATGGAAGCTAAGATTGATGTTTTGAAGAAGGGCGTGGAAGCTAATATGGATGATTTGAAGAAAGGCGCGGAAGCTAAGATGGATGTTTTGAAGAATGGCATGGAAGAAAAAATGGAAAACATTGAAGAATGATATAAAAGAAGAAATGGAAGGTTTGACGAAGTTGATACAAGAAATGATTCCTAATGGTGAAAATATAGTAGAGGAAACTCATGATGAGAACAAAATAAATGTTAATTTTGATTTCATAAACTCTAATGTTGGATTGAAGACCCACCATATTCCAAAGATCTATATGAATAATTTTGATGGCAAGGATACCGTAACATGAATACTACATATGGAGCAATATTTTGATCTCAATAATGTTCAAAATACACAAAGGTTATGCCTTGCAACTTTATGTTTAGAGAAAAATACATTTGTATGGTATCTATGGCTTTGCTCTCATAAAAAAATTGTCACTTGATCAATTTTTATGGAGGAAATGATAGCACATTATGAGGATACAAAGAGCAACATCTTCTTTAGCCAATTGATAAATCTCAAACAAAATATTTTAGTGAAGGAGAACATTAAGGACTTCCAAAAATTGAATATAAGGGTAGATGATATTCCAAAGGAACACAGGATTTATGTCTTCATAGGGACTTTAAAGGATAAAATCCAACATGAGGTTCGCCTTTGGGAACCTAATTCATTGGAGAAGGCATTCAAGTTGGCAAGAAAAATTGAATGTAAAATTATGATGACAAGGAATCCTACCACTCACATCTATAAATATGGAAGTGTTGCTACTCTTAGACTTCCACAACCTACAAGGTTGACACCACAACAATTGGAAGAAAAAAGAGCAAAAGGGCTTTTCTACAATTTTGATAACAAATACACTAAAGTTCATAAGTGTGCTGAGAAGAAATTATTTTACATATATTATGAAGAGGAGGAAGAAAATGAACAAGAAACTTCAAAAGAAGAGGATATACACCAGGAAACAACCCTAGAGAAATAAGAAATGAGTCTGAACATATCCTGTAATGCATTGGTAGGAATTATCAGTCCTCAAAATCTTAAGATACAAGGACATATAAAGAATAAAAAGGTAATAGTGTTGATTGAATCAGGTAGTGCCCATAATTTTATTCATTGTAAGGTAGCCAAGGAATTGAATTTCTTCCTATACCCAGCACCAGAATTTCAAGTGATGGTTTCAAATGGAGGAACTATAAATTGCTCTAGAAAATTCCATAATATCAAGCTAACCATGGGGGAACATGTATTTAATATTCCAATTCTTTCCATTCCGATGGGAGGTGTTGATGTTGTACTAAGAGTACAATGGTTACAACCTTTGGGGACGGTAGCTTTTAATTTTCAAGAACTTTTCTTGAAATTTTTTTCAGAAGGAAAGGAAGTTGAATTATCGGGTATCACAGGGAAGCTAGGAAATATAATAAGTTCTAATGTCATGACAAAGCTTCTGAAGAAATAAAAACGAGGAATAATTGCACAATTATGATCACTAGAATTTCCAACATCAAAATCATATATTTCTTCATATCTCCAAAATGTCTTGGACAATCATTCCAAGGTGTTTGAAATTCTCACAAGTCTCCCACCTATTCATGATTATGATCATGCTATTCATTTGATTCCAGGAAGTGTTCCTCCAAACATTAGGCCTTACATATATCCTTATGTCCAAAAGAATGAAATTGAACGTATGAATGCAGAAATGTTAGAGGTTGGTATAATTCAACAAAGTCAAATTTCTTTCTCTGCTCTAATAGTATTGGTGCACAAGACTGATGGATCATGGCACATATGTCTGGATTATAGGGAGCTCAATAATATCACCATTAAAGATAAATTTTCCATTCCTATGATTGATGAATTATTGGATGAATTACATGGAGAAATTTATTTTACCAAGTTGGATCTCTGTTCAGGATATCATCAAATTAGAATGAAGAGTTAAGGTATTCTGAAAACAAAATTTCGACATGTTGGCCTTACCAATGCACCCTATACATTTCAAGGGTTGATGAATTCAATTTACAAACCTTTCCTTAGAAAATTTGTGTTAGTATTTTTTGATGATACACTAATCTACATCAAGCCTTGGAAGGATCATGTTCAACATGTTGATAGGGTGCTCAAACTATTGGAGGAGAAAAAATTATCATGAAAAGACCTCCAAATATTTCTTTGGAGTACAAGAGGTGGAGTATCTGGGTCATATTGTATCTCACGAGGGTGTTAAGCTAGATCTTAACAAAATTATATCCATTAAGGAATGGACAGTCCCCACAACCACAAAGTAGTTGCAAGGATTTCTCAGGTTAACAAGGTATTATCACAGGTTTGTTAAGAATTATGGGAGAATAATAGCACCTCTAACAAAATTATTGAAGAAATATGCATTTTCATGGATTGTTGAAGCAACTAAGGCCTTTTAACATCTTAAAGAGGAAATGTGCCTAACACCGATCTTAGCTATTCCAGACTCCACAAAAACCTTTATTATGGAATGTGATGCCTCAGGAAATGGAATTAGTGTTGTTTTAATGCAAGAAGGAAGACCCATTACTTTTGAAATTCATCCAATCAAAGGAAATTATTTACATAAATCTATTTATGAGAAACAAATGTTCACAATACTACATGCACTAAATGAATGGCAACCTTACCTAATGGGAAGACACTTCAGGGTAAAAACTAATCATGATAGTCTTAAATAATTTTTGGAACAAATACTATCTTTAGAAAATCAGCAAAAATGGGTCAAAAATATGTTGTGTTATGACTTTGAAATCATCTACAAAAAAGGGAAGAAATTTTTTGTTGCAAATGCACTCTCAAGAAAGGATGAAGAGGTGGAAGCATTGCTTTGTGCCATTTCTATTATCCAAATAGATTGGATAACCGAAGCAAGGGATGAATGGAAGAAGGACAAAGAAGTGTGGACACAAATTCAAAATTTGCAGCAAGATCCTAGTACATTTGATACATTTAGTTGGAAAAATTATTCCTTATGGTACAAAGATCACTTATATCTTTGTAAATATTCTCAACTAAAACAAAATATTCTTTTGGAAATGCACACTTCTCCCTTAGGATGACACTCAAGATTTTTAAGAACTTACCATAGGGTGAAGAAAGATTTTTTTTGGGATGGCCTTAAATCTAATATTCAAAAGTTTGTGGCAGAATGTTTGGTTTTCCAGCAAAATAAAGTTGAGACAATTAAGACACCAGGTCTTCTACAACCTTTATCCATTCCAAGTCAACGTTGGGAGGATATTTAAATGGATTTTATCACAGGTTTACCTAAGTCTGAAGGAAAGAGTTTTATCATGGTGGTAGTTGATAGACTTACCAAGTATGCAAAATTTTGTGGATTATCTCATCCATTTAAAGCAAGTATAGTTGCTACTGCATTTATGGAAACAATTCAAAATATACATGGAAACCCAAATATTATTGTAAGCGACAAAGATCGCATTTTTACTAGAAGTTTTTGGACAGAATTATTTTCTTATTTGGGTAATGAACTAACTCATAGCTCATCATACCATCCTCAATCTAATGGGAAAGCTGAGATAGGGAACAAATGTTTGGAAGGATATCTTCGTTGTTTTACATCTGATAAACAAACACAATGGGTCAAGTGGTTACCCCTGGATGAATGGTGGTATAACACTTCCTTCCATACTACAGCAAAAATGACCCCATTTATGGAACTTTATGGATATCATCCATCGTCCATCACATCATATTTAAGAGAAAAATCTAAGGTTCAAGCAGTGGAATATGACATTGAGCATCAACAAGTTCTCCAACTCTTAAATGATAACCTAAATTATGCACAAAATCAAATGAAACAACAGGAAGATCAACATCGCAGCGAGGGAAGTTTTGATGTAGGATACTGGGTATTTTTATGGCTACAACCATACAAACAAATGTCCCTCAAGAAAGCTAAGAAGGATAATAAATTATCACCAAAGTACTATGGTCCTTACAAGGTGTTGCAAAATATTGGTACTATGGCATACAAATTGGAGCTTCCTGCTTCTTCTCGAGTGCATCCAATTTTCCATGTTTCATGCTTAAAGAAGGTTAGGTGAAAAATATCCAGTTCAAACAATATTTCCATAACTTGAAGAGGAAGGAAAAATCATATTGGAACATGAAACAGTCATGGAAACAAAAACTCGAAAACTATGAAATCAATCAATTTCAAAGTATCTCATCAAGTAGAAGAACTTACCCACTGAAAATTCTACATGGGAGGATGAGAATTTTATACAGAAGCATCCAGAGCTACTCAAGCATTGAGAACAATAATTTTTTGAAGGAGAGGGGCATTTTAGTTCCCTATATTACTATTTTAGTCCCTTACTATTGTTAGTGTAGCCCCCTTATTGTTATTTTTGTACCCGTGTAACCCCCATATTTTTATTATTTTGCCCTTACATTATTATTGTTAAATTGGCTAGGATTATATTGTGACCCCATTGACTCCTATGTATAGAAAGGAGGTTTTTTCATTTGTATCATCCAAGAATTGTTCATTTATGTAATGTAAAGGAGGTTTCCCCCTCTAAGTGGCTCATTTCGAAGGCATTCATCTCTATTTTCTTCTATTTTTGGATTTGATTTCATAACAGAAAGTCTATTATGATTTTGATCAAATGAAGCCAATCAAGGAGGGTCCATCTACTTCCTGCAAGCACACTGAAGGTGTTTTGAAGGAGCTCCAACCTCTATTGAAGAAGGCCAAGGAATATTTAAGACTTAAGTTCTTCCTATGCCACCTAGTCTGATGTTGGCTCGTATGTTCAAAAAACCCTCTAGGTACACCAGTTTACCCCCATGTATACCGAACTGCCTATTATTGCTTCTACAAGTCTTCCTGTTACAGGTTTTAGCCCTATGTTGCCTCGCCAGATTCACCATACCCCATTGTTTTCAACCTTCATCAATCTCAATGCTTACGTCCAAAGTACTGATATTGTTGTCCCTTTTAACGAAGAAACACCCCCATATCATCATGCATCATCTGATGCTATGCCTTTCTCATCTACTGCTAGCCTATCTAACCATCAGAACTCACCTTTTTCACCTCAATATCCTTCTGAAATGGAAATTGACTCCACAGTCTCACAGTCTATTCATGTAGCCACTGATGTTGCTTTTGCGCCATCTATTGGTCCATCTGTCGTTCCCATTGTTTCACCGTTGACCTCCCCTGTCCCCTCGTCTATCTCCGCCAAATAGGTTGTTAAGTTGATGAAAGACCTTGACCAATTCCATCAAGTTATTTCCCTTGCTGCAAAGAAGCATGACCTCATCACTTTCATCCCTAGAGATGTTCTCCATCAGATTATTCCAAACCAAAGAGCTGCAATTCAGCGTAAACCCTCTCTATCGGAGAATTCCAAGAGGTCGGTTGCAAGTGGGAAACCACTGAAATTGCATATTCCCCTAGCTGACACTATTTCCACCAAAAATATTTTTAATTCTTTGACCCCCCCCTTCCCCCAAATAATTCAATTTATTCATGCCTCTTTGTCCCAATTGGAGCATCGTTTAGTCTAGATTGAGATTAAATGAAGCGACCTCTAAGTTTCTTGTGAAGAGAAACAACATCAATTGCATAATGCAGTTTTCATCCAGGCTCATATACACATTGAGAAGAAAATATTAGAGACCAATATTACTGAGGTCCTACTCAACTGCAAACATTATGGCCTATTATTGCCCCCTATGCTACCGAGCAGCCTGAATATATTTTTTCCTATTCCTCTGTCGAATTTTGTGATGCCATTGAAGCAACCAATCAATGATTAGTCTCCAAGAACACGGAGCTTCATATTAATATTCAGACTTTGCATCAATCCATACATAATTTTCAGCCAATGTCTCATCCTTATTAGATTCTTGGACTTCATCTATGTCTACATTTTCCAACTTTAAGGATTTCACTCTGTAGATTGTTCTAGAGTTGGGTCCTTTGTTTGAATGAACCATGACTAAAGCAAGTGTAAGTCACCCCGCAAGAGATTCAGAGCCAGCAGAAGCATAGTGACTCGAGGGCGAGTCAATAGGGTGTGGTCATGCCGTCTTGTGTCCTTCATTTTTTGGAAGAAAAATAGTTTCAAATGGTTTTTTAGTTGAAGCCACCAAAATTATAGGTGTCATTTTTCATGATTGTCTTGATTGAACTATGGAACATGTTCAAACCTTTTTTCTTAAGCAAAGGTGTTCCATATTCTTGAAAAACCAAAAAATCAAAAAATTTAAAAAATGTAAAGAGGGTATACCCTAAAAGAAAAATCAAAGGGTAAGAAAAATAAATTGGTCAAAAAAGTGAAAGAAATGAACCCCAATCAAAAAATAGACCAAGGAAAGTGTGCAAAACTAAATGCCACTACTATTTCATTTTTGTAAATAAATGATTGTGTGCAGCTGGTCAAACTTTTGCCACAATTTATGAAGAGTCAAACTGTTTAAACTTGAATTATTCATATTTCAATTTCATGTTGTAGAATAGAGAATAAATATCTGACCAAACAGTTCAATCTTGGCAGATAAGTAGATAGGTAGAGTTAATAAAAGGTGCTCAACAGTTTAATCTGAGCCCTTAGATGTAATAAGAGTAGAATTAGATAGATTTGTCATGTAAAAGAAAAGAAGATTGATAAGGGTTTTGCAAGTCCAAATGCACCCTAATAAAGAAAAGGAAATGGTAGTGTCAAGTAGATAGGGTAGGTAGATGGTGTTGCAAAGTTTCATATGATGAATGATGGTGCTGAATATGTTTAATCCTTTACCTTCATCACAAGTACTCAAGCAGAAAATGCACTGAATAATTCACAGAAAGCAAAATCAAAATCATTAACTTCCCACATCACTTTTTCCCTAAATTTTTACTAATTTCCCCAAAGTGCTAAGGTATTTGGAGATCAAAGGGGCTCAAGGCATTTCCTTGACTTTTGGAGGGATCGGACCCTCGGCCTGATGATCAAAAAGACCTAAGTACTTGAAGTTATCCATTATCATTCACTATCAATCTTTTCCTAAGTAAAATCCCATTTTGCTTAGGAAAATCATGCAAACTTCCATAAAAATCCCTCAAAATAACTCACTATTCTAAGTTTAAGTGTTGAAGATGATATATTGTAATTTACTTCAGAAATTGTCACTTTCTTAGATGTGCAAATTATTTTGACTTCCCTTTTCCCTTTGTCATATTAATGTTTAACTCTAGTTATTAAATCCCTAGTGAAAATCCTTTATCCTAAGTATATAACTCCTTTTATATAAATATCCAAAAAACCCATCTTATTATAAAGTTTAGCCAACGTATTTATTTCCCAATTAATCATTAAAAACCCACATTATATGTGCCCTTTGGTTAAAATATATCATTATATAGTACTCCCGCCCCTATGATAAGTTAATTACATTGGTTAATTTATCATATAATAAAATAAACATATATGAGAAAAGCTTTAAACATATGATATATATGTTTAACACAAAAATAATTAACCCGAAGTTTTATTTTTAAAAACCAAAACTTCGGAAAAGCCCCCATGCCACCATGGCCCATCCACTTGGCATCCCACCCGACGCTTCAACCACAATCGAAACTCCGTCGCGACCCCTATTTCCATTATACCATGGGATTAATTAATTATCAGAATTAGTTAATAACCAAACTTTTCCGCCTATTAGACGCCCCCCGGGATACTTAATAAAGTTAAACGCGTTTAAAACCCCGCCGGGCCCGCACGATAAACCCCCACCATCTACCTGTCCCTTCCACCATCCGATCTCCCCCTCCAAAGATCAACGCTCCACATCAATTCCGCCAGCCGTCCCTCGTCAGAGCAATAACGCGCGGGGGCTTGGTGGTATTGGACTAGTCCTCCGTCCACGTGTCAATGCTCCAATGGAATCACTACCCTCTTGGTTAATACCACTCTTGTCCATAAGCGGTGCAGGGATTACCGCTTACCGCCCGGCCCCTGCCACACGTCAGCCCGTACTGATATGACGTCATTCCTCGAAAGAATAAAAACCCCTTTTTTTTACTTTGGAAATAAAACAAATTTTCGTGTTTTTTATGTCATTTTCGTTATTCGAAAGCGACTGCGCCTTCCGCTACGAAATTAAAATTTTCACTGAAATCTACTGTTCTATCCGATTTCGCTCCAGAATTCCGCCGGACCAGTGTTCAAGCATCCTTTTTCCACCGCCTGATACCTGTTAAAACCCAGTTTGCCTCCAAGAACAGGTATTTATTCTATTGCACCCCGAACTTCAAAAAAAACTCTGTTTTCCTTGTTTTCCACTGGATTAGTGATTAAATCTTATCGCTAAGCTCATTCCCTGGGGTTTAAAACTGTGAATTGTTCCCGTGAAACTGCAATTGTGCTAATTTCCTTCATTTAAACTGAAATCGCGCCCCGGCTTGTAAAGAAAACCGAGAAACTTCCATTTTGAATACACAAGAACCAAAATGGAAGCTCCGGCAGCCCTGAATGTGACTCCACTGAATGCCCCCCACAGAGAGTTAGAATATTTGCCCTTAGTGGATAAAGATTTTCAGATTAAAGACTTGCATTTTGATGAAAGCCCCCTTCTGAGTTATTGTCGCTGCAGAGACGATTATTCGAAGGGGCAAGATGTCATTGGGTTGTGGGAATCCAATCTCCCGAGATATCTCATCCCTTCAGTCATTTTTTTCCCATAAATTATCCACTATTGCCATTCTAACTATGATCCCACTCAAAGAGCTGTAATATCCCCTGACCAGAGTGTTCTTTTCCCCATTACTCCCCAGGCTATCAATGCAATGCTACATTTTGAACCAGATCAAGAATTAGCACCTTTGTCTATGGAAGAACTGATTGAAAAGTCTAATCAATTGACCCCAGAAAAATTGGAGTCCATTTGCCAGAATTTTATGTTGCCTGAACATCAACCTAAGGGACCTCCTCCCTATGGTTTTTATTATTTCACTAAGTTGGGAAGGCTCATCCTAAATATGATATCTTTTGTCTTGGGTTTCAATACAAGTGAATATGTTGATGAAATAACCTTGGTTTTGCCGTCCATTTTTACTCCTGGGCAACCTCCTGAAATTAAATATGACTTTGCCTCTTTCATAGCCAATAAGATCCATGACCAGTTCATGAGGCTAGATGATGAGAAAGTTTTTAAATATTCCTCAGTTATTTATCATCTCATTATCTTTTATCATTCAGAGAAGTTCCCTTTCCCTGTTAAAAATCTTGATGCCAAGGGAAACCCTAGGTCAGTTATATTTTGGTCTCCCATAATTCATTCTTCCTATGATTCTCCCTATTCCTATGCTGAGTTCATCGATCTTTTTGTATATCCTGCAACTACCTTGTTGACAGGAATCCCTCCTCCAAGGCTCAGTAATGAAATCAAGAAGACCTTGCAGCTTTCAAGGACTTATAAAGTTGGAGATTGGTATTTATATCAAAACCATTCAGTCATTAGAATCTATGGATGTGAATTACATCCATTCAAGTTACCAAGATATGTGCCCATGAGACTTTTTGCCTTGGAATATTTCAGGAAAATGAATAATTCAGATGTGATTCATTTTTGTAGTGTGAAAAAGAAATCCCAACTCAGGATTAAAAGTCAATTAGGTCCTTTCATATGCAACTCTAGGGAGGCTGAGCGAGAAGCAGAAAATATACTACAAAGCCATTGCAAGTTCCAAAGAAGTTTTCGTTGGGTTCCTTATGATCCATTTGCTTTTATCTGTGAAAAGAGAATAAAGAACAAATCATCCCCTTACATGCACCACAAGATTCCAGATATAGAACAATATGCTAACCAAGATGAATGGGTTGAAGGAACACTAGTTGAGGAAGAAAGTGAAGAAGACAAAATGAACAAAATCATGAAAGATCTTGAGAAGAAGTATGACCTAGAATATTGTGGTCAAGTGCAGGTACCTCACATTGGCACTTCTTCAGCAGCAAATTTACAGCAGAGATTACAGGAAGGCAGTTCATCAGTTGCAGCAGAATCAAAAGGAAAAGGAAAGGAACCTGAGATACAGGTCATTGAAACTTTAGTCATGGCGGAGAAACCTCAAACCTCCAGAGCACCTGATCAAAAAAAAGTTTCTCCCATTCAAGTAAATCATCCCAAAGTTTCAGGATTACAAACTCCATCCAATGTAGAAATGAGCAAGAAAAGGTAGGTTCCAGATACTACTCCTCCAAAAGAATCCTCAAAGATACATCAAGCCAAAAAAAAGAAACCAGATCCACTTCCAGATGTGGAAATCATTGATGAAATATTTGATGATGGAAGGGAAGACAGTCAACTAACTGGCACAGTTAGTGAAACAAACACAGGCCAGAAAGGAAAAGCTTTGCAAAAGCAGTTGAGTACTGAAGTATCCTCTTTTAGGCCACCAAAAACAGATACATGGGATATTAAAATAACCTTCATTAATATAAAGGCAAAGAATGATCCATTGAGAATGAAAGTGTATGATCAATATCTGAAAATGGCTCCACATAATCAGGAAAGGTTAATGTCAGCATTTGAAATTTCACAAGGCAAAATGATGATGAGCCACTTCAAGTCCAAGGTGCCAAAACCCATGACAGCAGCTGATTATATTAGAACAAATTTTGAGGTCCTGGCAAAGGATATTCATCCTTTGGACCAGATAGAGCTGCATAAACAAACTGGGGAAATGGTCTATTCCACTCTTACTGATAAGGCCATGGCAGCCCTAAGGCTGCAAGATTCTTTAAATAACACAAGCACCCAATTGCAAATTGAGAAGGCCTTTTCTCAGGCCAAAGATAACAGAATAAAGTCTCTGGAAGACATAATCATCAGCTTGGGTCACAACCGCAAAGATATCAAAAGCATTGAGGCACTAATTAAGAAGAAAGATGATGACATAGCTGCACTGAGAAAGCAGCTAAAATTTCCAGCCTCAAGACATCCCCAGACCCAAGAATTTTTGAAGGGGAATTCACAAGAAGAGATAATGGAGTTGCTCCTAAAGATGACTGAGTGACTGGGTGAAACAGAGAAAGGATTGGAACAAGCTTTACAGGAAAAGGAAGCTATCATGCAGGCATCCACCACAGAAGCTGCTACAACCACAGGTACTACAACAGCAAAGCAACAAATAGAGACAGCGTAGGTAAACACTTCTGGTTTAAGTTCTGATGAGTTGACAAAGCAAATGGAAAGTTTAAAACTAAGAGTCACGGAACTTCAAACCACAAAATTGCAGTTAGAAAATCTGGAGCAGAAATATGATACATCTAAGAAGACAGTTGCTGATAATACCAGGGAAATTAAAAGGTTGGAAAGATTAGTTAAGGCTTTAGAAAAAATCTTTCATTAGAAAAGCCTTTGAGGGAAATAAATGAAATTCTTTGGGGTAATATAATTGAGTTAATAAAAAGTATTTGGCCCTCTGTTTAAGCAATTTTTGAACAAAATGACTTGATTAAAGTAGCTCAGGAAGAAATAAACAGAACAAGAGATGAATTAAGAGGCAGACCTGAGCAGGCCAATCAACTTATTCAATTTTTAAACACCCGGACTAAGCAACAGCTTGCAGTATTAGGAATTGAGGACAGGACCGGCACTATTTTGGAGATAAAAAGAGTTTTCATCAAAAGAATTTTTATGCAGAATTTGGAAAGGAAGTGCTCAGATATTTTGGCTGATATTAATACTTTCAGAGGAAAATTTCAGGTTTTGTTGGAAAGTGGGTTACCCAGTCCTATGCTCTCAGAGGACCAGATAATGGACCTGGAAATCTATGTTAAGAAAATAAAAATCCATGCTCAAAATACAATTGCTTGTTCTATCAGTTTGCCAGAAGCAACTTTGCCAACAGGGAGAAATCTCTATGACAGGTTGAAGAATTTATTTCATCTTGAACATGAAATAAAGTATTTGTTCCCTGATCAGCCCACTTTTTACAAACTCACAGAAGCTGATGAAATGTTGAGAAAACTTAAAAGAACCATAATAATAGAAGATCAATGGTGGAACGACTTATTGGAAATTCTATGAAAATTATCTTCAGGATGAGAATTTTATCTTTTTACTATTATGTAAAGGATAAAAATGAGCACAGATGAAAGAGTATCAGTTACACAGGTTAAAGAGTATCCGTAGAAACAAAGAGTGTCAAACAAGCTAAAGAATTACTCAAAGGGACAGCAACGAGCCCTATTATAGCACCTGCCTCCAGCACGTCCTCAAAAGCGGGAAACAACACACCAGCAATTACTTTTTGTCCTATTTATGAGACCATTTGTCTCCCTTTCATTGTAACTTACTCATTAGTCACCCACGATTATTAGTTAGGTTAGTGTGAGATTTTTTCAATTATTTTTTGTATAAATAAACCCTCAAAGAGAGTATTGAGTGTGGATTCTATTACTTTGCTGTGACATTGAAGTTTTTGGAATAAAAAGTGTTTTGGAGAAATTTATTTGTGGCTTACTGGATGACAATTTGAAGCTCAGGAATTTTTGCAGGATTCATGTGTCAGACTGCAGTTCAATAAGTTTTTCTACCCTATGTCTTAAGTTTTATATCTGTTTATAATATCATTGTGTCCATTTCTGAATAGTTAACATAAAGGATTGAATCAGAATTTACTCAATTGTACTCTGATTTCAGATGTCATTATTCTTAATGTTTTCCTCTAAATTGGTTATAAGCACGAATTCTTAAATGCTCTTGCTTTGCTAATTTAAACATTCTTGATTACTATAATAAAGAATTCTTAATTGCTCTTTGTTTGTATTCATCTCATTTCTTTCTTTTGAACATGGTGAAATATTCTTAGCTGCCTTTCATCCCTTCAAAATCATCCCATCCACTTTAAATTTTAAGGATTGTTCTCTGTCTAGCTATCTTGCCCTGTAAAGCTATCTTGTGTGTAGAATAGAAATACAGTAAAGCCATCCTTTGACTCCATAGCCCAATGGACTGAAAATCTTCAACCTTGCCCCTAGTTTGCGGATTCCACCATTTTCAAACAAATTCTTGGATTTATAACTAGCCTAAAACTTTCTAAGAAAAAAGATCAATTATAAAGAGAGAGCCCTCTCTGGATGCAGATTGGCTAGATTCTGCATCTGAAGGTTGGTTTGTGGTTACCTCGGGTATACTTTTCTTTTCCATAACTTCAAGGAAAACCTGAGTGATAACATAGTGGCGACCATACTGGGGAATCTATATCATTTTATTTATTAATATTGTTCACTTATAAGCTATAGACAGAGTCTGAAGATCAGCCAGGTAGCCTTTGAAATGCTTTTGCTCTGCAATTGCATAGTAAATAAATGCTGCTTCAGTCTATCTCTGATTTAGCTTATATACTGAACTTTAGTTTCAAAATGTTTAATCAAACTCTCTAGTTCAATAAATCTTTGAGAAAATTTTAATCATAAATCATTATTTCTTGAAGTATTTATAGAAGTTGTATTTATTTTTCAGTTAAAACCAAAAATCCAAAAAACACTTAGTCTAAGAAACTTGGCTTCAGAAAGGATTCGTCATACTAGGTCAAATCCTGACCCTAATCCACCACCAATATTTTAAAATCCAAATCTGTTTCCTAGGATTATTAGAAGACAAGGAAGTCAAGAAAGTTCTGAAAGAGGAAGTCAAGAGAGTTTTGGAAGTTCCAGACCTCTTTCTAGATCATAGTCTTGCCCTGTCAAGATAATATATTTTGACGAAATTCCTTTTGATGAACGATTTGAAACATCCTTATTTGTGAATTTTTCTGAAACTGAATTATCCAGATTAGTTCCAGATCCATTGTTTTTCAAATATTTGCAATTCAGATTTGTTTCATATCACCTTGACAGACAGTTACAAGACTCCAATCAATCTGAACAAACCTTTGAAGAAAGTTCAAACATCTCTGTAATTACCGAAGCCTCTCCAAGTTCAGTTACTTTTTCTCAAGCTTTTCAAACACCTGTCACCCCTTCTACTCCTCCATCTCCTCCTGCCGGACCATCCACTCCGGTTACCCCACTATATCTTCCAATGGCCAATAGATATGCCCCTTTAAGGTTGCCTAACAACCCTGTTGCCTTGCCTCAAGATTATCAGAGTAAAATCACACCTTTTGATGGATTAGGTACTTATACAGCTCAACAACATACCAAAAGGATGACCGATTACTTTGAGTTCTATGAAATTGACACTGATGATGTTCGAATGAGAATTTTTGTTCAGAGTCTTACTGGAGAAGTTAGGACATGGTTTAGGGCCCTTGCTCCGAACAGTATTGCTGATTTGCCAGCTTTGTATAGGGCATTTTTGAATAGATGGGAGCAGAAGAAAGATCCTCTTCAGATCTTGTCAGAATTCTAAAAATTAAGAAGAAGACCCAACGAAACAGTACAAGATTACATCATTAGATCTAATGAAGCATATAACGTTGTTCCCCAGAACCTCAGACCTCCACCTGACTCTGTACTGGTTAAATTTCCAGATGGTTTTGACTCTGACATAGCTTATTCACTCAGGGAAAGAGCTCCCCAGACACTAGAGGAAATGCAAAGCATAGTGGTGAGTGTAGAAGCAAATCTGATAGAAAAACGAGCCAGAGCTAGGGCAGAAAGAAGAATGCCTTTGAATGAAGAACCTTCAGCTTTTGAAAAGAAGCTGGATGCAATCATTAAAGGTATGGAAATATTAGGAGACAGAGTGGAAACAATCGAAAGAAAATCTACTGGTGATAATATTGTAAGAAACCCAATCTTTAGAAGAAATCAGAACCAAAATATTGGAAAGAATGTCCCTGACCAAAATATTAGGCCACCTTTCCAAGAAAACTTTGTTGAAGGTTCAACTTCTGAAGAACCTACAGAAGATGTAGAGATAAACAATGTAACTGATGACAAAAATGAACCAGAAGTTTTCCTATCCCAGGATGATCAAGAGAATCACATCCTTGAAACATTCCAAACTCATTCAGGTGAGACTTTTGATTTTAAGGAAGGTTATGACACAGCAATTTATGAGGTTCATAAACAGTACAATTTGATAAGCAGACGGATTTATGTGCCAGAGAATAGCAAACAGAAAAATGCAAAACAAAATGTCAAAGGTAAAGTTAACATTCACCCTGTACAAAACATTCCCCAAGTACAAAGTCTATCTAGAATAACTCCCAACCCTTCAAATCCAATAATTGAAGATGTCTCTGACAACCAACCAAACAATAAACAACAATCTAATACTTTTCCTCCTGTAGGAAATGTAGAAAAAACAGTAGAAGTTAACTCAGAAACACCTTCAAATCAAAATTTCATTCACGAAAAAGAGAAAAATGTTGAAGACCCAAAAAACATAGAAAACCCAACTGTGCAAAACACTAAAACTCAAACAGAAAAACCTTTCAATCTAGAGGCTGAAATAGGCAAACTAAAGATAGTTGTCCCTTTATCAGAATTAGCTAAACATGATGTCTATAGAAGTCAAATCAGCAAATACCTAAACATTAATATTACCGGAATGGATGATTCAGTAAATATTCTTGATGATCAACCCAAACTCATTTTTGGCCCTGAGGTAAATGGCAAACCAGAAAGTGGAGGAACCCCTCCATTTTATGTAAGCCTGAATGTTCATGACAAGATACTCCATAATGCAATGCTTGATTCTGGAGCATCTCACAATTTGATGCCAAAAGCAGTGATGGAAAGATTAAATTTAGACATTACCAGACCATACAAAGATTTGTTTTCTTTTGATTCCAGTCAGGTAAAATGTCTAGGTTTGATTAAAGACTTGTGTGTTACCTTGGTACAGTACCCTGCTAAGTCTGTTTTGATGGACATAGTAGTGGCTGATATTCCCCCTAAATATGGTATGTTATTGTCTAGGTCTTGGGGTGCTAAACTTGGAGGGTCTATTCAACTAGACATGTCATATGCAACTATTTCAGTATTTGGTCAGCCTAAAAGACTTTACAGAGAGACATTGATGAAATATTTAGTCAGTAGCCATGAGAAGCCTGAAAACTTCCCTGTTTACTCTATACATTATGATATGGACTCTTTTATTTTATACAATGCTGAGTTAGATCTCCTTGCTGAAATAGAAGCTCCGAAATTTGAAACCACAAACAAAACCACTGTTAAAATTGAAGAAATCTCTGAAAATAAAGAAACACCAGATAATCAAGAAATACCAGAAGAAACTAAACAACTAGCTCCTGTCAAGAAACATTTTAAAACAATTGATGAGGATTATGAACATGAAATTCTGTGGCATTTGGAATTTGATGGCTCAGTAAACAAATTAGGGGCAGGGGTTGGGATTTGGTTACATAATGTGGAAAATAATCATGCTGAGGGTCATGCTTATAGGTTGAATTTCAAATGCACTAACAACATGGCAGAGTACGAAGCTCTTTTGTTAGGGCTTAAACATGTCAAGAAGTTAGGAGCTATTAGGGTATCAATCATAGGAGACTCCAAACTAATCATTCAAAAAATTAAAGGAGAATATTCAACAAAAGACATGAGATTGAAACAATACAGAGAGACAGTTGTAGAAATTCTCAACACCTTTCTACAAGCTCAACTTGCCAAGATTCCCAGGAAAAAAAATTTGCATGCTCACAGTCTTGCAATGTTTGCTAGTACATGTAAACTACCTTTCGATCCTAATCATCAGTTTTCAGCTGAGATTAGACATAGGCCTGCAATACCAGATAATCTTTTGAATTGGCAAGTATTTGTTAATAACAATCAAATCAATAGTTTTTTTACACTTCAAAATGAGTTTTCTAACTGTAATATAGATGAAGACATAACTATTGATGAATTTGATCAAGAAAAAGAACAAAAAATAGAAATTTCAAGAGAAAATGCAATTCATATGTTGCACCCAACCACATTCACAGAAAAAGACATGCAGAATTTGAAACAGATGGAATCTGATGAGATCATAGAAGATGAGACAGAAATCATCAATTTAAAAGATAATCATTTGCCCAAAGGATTAACTCCTTTGGAAGATCTTTTTGACTCAAATGATATTCCATTTAGACCTAAAATGGAACTTGTTAAGGCTGATATGGAAGAATGCAACTTAGGAACCCCAGAAAATTCCAAAATGGTTAAGTTGTCCAAATCTCTTATGAAAGATCAAAAGGTTAAATATGTTGAAATATTAAAGGAATTCCAAGATGTTTTTGCCTGGAGTTATGAAGATCTTAAATCATATGATACATCCATCATTCAACACACTATACCTTTGAAACAAGATCAGAAACCTTTCAAACAAAAGCTTAGAAGAATAAATCCTGTTTTATTACCCTCAATTGAAAATGAAATTAAAATAATGTTTGAAGCAGGGATTATAGCTCCTATCAGATTCTTAGAATGGGTTTCTAACCTGGTACCAACATGGAAAAAGACAGGAGAAATTAGACTGTGTGTCGATCTAAGAAATTTGAATAAAGTTTCTTTAAAAGATAACTATCCTTTACCAAAAATGGACCATATTCTATAGAGGGTAGTAGGATCTTCTAGGATATCTCTACTGGATGGATTTTCAGGGTATAACCAGATTCTGGTTCATCCTGATGATCAAGATAAAACAGCATTTACAACACCATGGGGTACATTTAAATATGTCAAAATGCCATTTGGGCTCAAGAATGTAGAAGCTACCTTTCAAAGAGAAATGGACATTGCTTTTGCTAAAGAAATACATGATTTTCTGGTTATTTATCTAGATGATTTGACTGTTTTTTCTAAAACAGATCAAGAACATTTAGATCATTTAAGGCAAGTATTTATAAAATGCAGAAAATATGAGATTTCTTTAAACCCTAAAAATTCATTGTTTGATTTAGAAGAAGGAAAGATTTTAGGCCATATCATTTCTAAAGATGGCATTAGGATTGATCTAGAAAGAATACAAGCAATTTTACAGATACCTCATCCTAGAAACATAAAAGAGTTGCAAGCATTCATAGGAAAAATTAATTTCTTGAGAAGATTTATTTCTAGTTTAGCTGAATTACTTAGATTGCTTACTAACATGTTGAGGAAAGATTCAAGCATTGACTGGACTGTAGAAGCCAAGCAATCATTTGAGGAAATTAAAATGGCTTTAACAAGAACACCAGTTCTTACCAGTCCAAAATTTGACAGAGATTTCATTATTTTTTCATTTGCTTCTGAACATACAATTGCAGCTGTTTTACTACAAAAAGATGATCAGGGATGTGAAAAACCAATTGCCTTTTTTAGTAAAGCACTTAGAGATGCATCTTTGAAATACAATATCATGGAGAAACAGGCTTTCGCATTGGTAAAGGCAATTAAAGATTTCAGAGTTTACATATTATATTCTCATGTGATAGCTTATGTGCCTAATGTTGTAGTTAAAGACATCTTGACTCAAGATGGCATTGAAGGCAAAAGAGGTAAGTGGATAGCTACCATTTTGGAATATGATATTGAAATTAAACCAACAAAACTCATAAAAGGTCAAGGTTTAGCTCAACTTATGACTGAAACTAATTGCCAAGCCTTAGACATCAACGAACTGGATGACGAATAGGAGATGGCGACTCCACAGATCAGTCAAGCTTTCTTAGATTCACCCTGGTACACTGATATCATTCATGTTTTATTAAACCTGCAAGCTCCTCCAGGGTTGTCCAGAACAAAACAAAGATTTTTGAAAATGACATCATTAAAATATTGTATTTTAGATGGCACTTTATTTTGGAAAAATCATGAAGGAATCTTATTGAATTGTCTATTGAAAGATGAAGCTGATAGAGTTCTTAATGAATTTCACGCAGGGGATTGTGGTGGACATTTCTACTAGAAATCAACTGCAGACAAAATCTTAAGGGTTGGTTTTTACTGGCCAACCTTATTTTCTGATGTTAAGAAATTTGTAACAACTTGTCATAAGTGTCAGATCTTTGAGGGTAAAAGAAATTTGTTACCTTTTCCATTAAAACCAATTTCCACAGAAAGACCTTTTCAACAATGGGGATTAGATTTTATTGAAGAAATCCATCCCCCTTCTTCCGGGCAACACAGATGGATTCTTACTGCTACAGACTACTTCACTAAGTGGATTGAAGCTATCCCATGCAGACAGGCCAATGATTATGTGATTATAGGGTTTTTAGAAACCAATATACTTTCAAGATTTGGCTGTCCAGAAAAGATTATAACAGATAATGCTGATGCATTTAAGTCAAAGAAAATGATTAGTTTCTGTAGTAAATATCATATTACTTTAGGCCATTCAATAGCTTATTACCCTCAGGGTAATGGATTGGTAGAATCCTCCAATAAAAGCCTTATTAATATCATTAAAAAATTATTGGAAGAAAATAAAAAGAATTGGCATAAGAAACTTACTAATGCATTGTGGGCAGACAGACTTACAACTAAGAAATCAATTGGGACTAGTCCATATGAGTTAGTTCATGGTCTTGAAGCAAGATTCCCATCCTCTTTAGGAATTCCAGTTATGAAATTACTTCAGGAGGCTCAAGTGGAACCAAATGACATATAGAGAAGAATTAATCAAACAATCCACTTGCAGCAAACCAGAGAAGAAGTATACCAACGATCTCAAGTCTTGCAGGAAAAGTTGAAGAAAATGTTTGACAAAAGAACTAAGGCAGAATATTTTCAACTAGGAGACAAAGTCCTAAGATGGGATTCTAGAAGAGAAGAAAAAGGGAAACATGGGAAATTTTATTTCTTGTGGAAAGGGCCTTATATCATTCATGCCTTGCAGGGAAACAACGCATACTTTTTGAAGAATTTGGACAATTCAGAAGTTGAGGAAGGACCAGTCAATGGTCGAATGTTGAAGCATTATTTTGATCCTATTTACTAGGATGTTTTGATTTTTCTAACGTGTACATAATATATCCTTTTCTAATGCAGTTTTGAGTGGATGGTGACTTCTTGAAGTTGAAGCCCGAAGTGAAGGCCCTAAGCTTCAAAATTTTCACTATCATATGTACAATAAAGCTACAAGAAGAAGGAGATTACATAGTTCAGTTTGAAGACATTTTGAGGCATCTGACCTGCTGTTCTTGACTTTCCACAAGGAAAAGCCATCCCCAAGTGGAGCCAGTGTTAGTCTCCTATACCAATAGGTGTCATTTTTCATGATTGTCTTGATTGAACTATGGAACATGTTCAAACCTTTTTTCTTAAGCAAAGGTGTTCCATATTCTTGAAAAACCAAAAAATCAAAAAATTTAAAAAATGTAAAGAGGGTATACCCTAAAAGAAAAATCAAAGGGTAAGAAAAATAAATTGGTCAAAAAAGTGAAAGAAATGAACCCCAATCAAAAAATAGACCAAGGAAAGTGTGCAAAACTAAATGCCACTACTATTTCATTTTTGTAAATAAGTGATTGTGTGCAGCTGGTCAAACTTTTGCCACAATTTATGAAGAGTCAAACTGTTTAAACTTGACTTATTCATATTTCAATTTCATGTTGTAGAATAGAGAATAAATATCTAACCAAACAGTTCAATCTTGGCAGATAAGTAGATATGTAGAGTTAATAAAAGGTGCTCAACAGTTTAATCTGAGCTCTTGGATGTAATAAGGGTAGAATTAGATATATTTGTCATGTAAAAGAAAAGAATATTGATAAGGGTTTTGCAAGTCCAAATGCACCCTAATAAAGAAAAGGAAATGGTAGTGTCATGTAGATAGGGTAGGTAGATGGTGTTGCAAAGTTTCATATGATGAATGATGGTGCTGAATATGTTTAATCCTTTACCTTCATCACAAGTACTCAAGCAGAAAATGCACTGAATAATTCACAGAAAGCAAAATCAAAATCATTAACTTCCCACATCACTTTTTCCCTAAGTTTTTACTATTTTCCCCAAAGTGCTAAGGTATTTGGAGATCAAAGGGGCTCAAGGCATTTCCTTGACTTTTGGAGGGATCGGACCCTCGGCCTAATGATCAAAAAGACCTAAGTACTTGAAGTTCTCCATTATCATTCACTTTCAATCTTTTCCTAAGTAAAATCCCATTTTTCTTAGGAAAATCATGCAAACTTCCATAAAAATCCCTCAAAATAACTTACTATTCCAAGTTTAAGTGTTGAAGATGATATATTGTAATTTACTTTAGAAATTGTCACTTTCTTAGATGTGCAAAGTATTTTGAGTTCCCTTGTCCCTTTGTCATATTAATGTTTAACTCTAGTTATTAAATCCCTAGTGAAAATCCTTTATCCTAAGTATATAACTCATTTTATATAAATATCCAAAAAACCCATCTTATTATAAACTTTAGCCAAAGTATATATTTCCCAATTAATCATTAAAAACCCACATTATATGCGCCCTTTGGTTAAAATGTATCATTATATAGTACTCCCGCCCCTATGATAAGTTAATTACATTGCTTAATTTATCATATAATAAAATAAACATATATGAGAAAAGCTTTAAACATATGATATATATGTTTAACACAAAAAGAATTAACCCGAAGTTTTATTTTTAAAAGCCAAAACTTCGGAAAAGCCCCCATGCCACCGTGGCCCATCCACTTGGCATCCCACCCGATGCTTCAACCACAATCAAAACTCCGCCGCGACCCCTATTTCCATTATACCATGGGATTAATTAATTATCAGAATTAGTTAATAACCAAACTTTTCCGCCTATTAGACGCCCCCCGGGATACTTAATAAAGTTAAACGCGTTTAAAAACCCGCCGGGCCCGCACGATAAACCCCCACCATCTACCCGTCCCTTCCACCATCCGATCTCCCCCTCCAAAGATCAATGCTCCACATTAATTCCGCCAGCCATCCCTTGTCAGAGCATTAACGCGCGGGGGCTTTGTGGTATTGGACTAGTCCTCCGTCCACGTGTCAATGCTCCAATGGAATCGCTGCCCTCTCAGTTAATACCACTCTTGTCCATAAGCGGTGCAGGGATTACCGCTTACTGCCCGGCCCCTGCCACACGTCAGCCCGTACTGATATGATGTCATTCCTCGAAAGAATAAAAACCCCTTTTTTTGACTTTGGAAATAAAACAAATTTTCGTGTTTTTATGTCATTTTCGTTATTTGAAAGTGACTGCACCTTCCGCTATGAAATTCAAATTTTCACTGAAATCTACTGTTCTATCCGATTTCGCTCCAGAATTCCGCCGGACCAGTGTTTGAGCATCCTTTTGCCACCGCCTGATACCTGTTAAAACCCAGTTTTCCTCCAAGAACAGGTATTTATTCTATTGCGCCCCGAACTTGAAAAGAAACTCTATTTTCCTTATTTTCCACTGGATTATTGGTTAAATCTTATCGCTAAGGTCATTCCCTGAGGTTTAAAACTGTGAATTGTTCCCCTGAAACTGCAATTGTGCTAATTTCCTTCATTTAAACTGAAATCGCGCCCTGGCTTGTAAAGAAAACCCAGAAACTTCCATTTTGAATACACAAGAACCAAAATGGAAGCTCCGGCAGCCCTGAATGTGACTCCACTGAATGCCCCCCACAGAGAGTTAGAATATTTTCCCTTAGTGGATAAAGATTTTCAGATTAAAGACTTGCAGTTTGATGAAAGCCCCCTTCTGAGTTATTGTCGCTGCAGAGACAATTATTCGAAGGGGAAAGATGTCATTGGGTTGTGGGAATCCAATCTGCCGAGATATCTCATCCGTTCAGTCATTTTTTTCCTAGAAATTATCCACTATTGCCATTCTAACTATGATCCCACTCAAAGAGCTGTAATATCCCCTGACCAGAGTGTTCTTTTCCCCATTACTCCCCAGGCTGTCAATGCAATGCTACATTTTGAACCAGATCAAGAATTAGCACCTTTGTCTATGGAAGAACTGATTGAAAAGTCTAATCAATTGACCCCAGAAAAATTGGAGTCCATTTGCCAGAATTTTATGTTGCCTGAACATGGCTCATCTTAAATATGATATATTTTGTCTTAGGTTTCAATACAAGTGAATATGTTGATGAAATAACCTTGGTTTTGCTGTCTATTTTTACTCCTGCGAAACCTCCTGAAATTAAATATGACTTTGCATCTTTCATAGCCAATAAGATCCATGACCAGTTCATGAGGCTAGATGATGAGAAAGTTTTTAAATATTCCTCATTGATTTATCATCTCATTATCTTTTATCAATCAGAGAAGTTCCCTTTCCCTGTTAAAAAGTTGGATGTCAAGGGAAACCCTAGGTCAGTTATATTTTGGTCTCCCATAATTCATTCTTCCTATGATTCTCCTTATTCCTATACTGAGTTCATCGATCTTTTTGTATATCCTGCAACTACCTTGTTGACAGGAATTCCTCCTCCAAGGCTCAGTAATGAAATCAAGAAGACCTTGCAGCTTTCAAGAACATATAAAGTTGGAGATTGGTATTTATATCAAAACCATTCAGTCATCAGAATCTATGGATGTGAATTGCATCCATTCAAGTTGCCAAGATATGTGCCCATGAGACTTTTTTCCTTGGAATATTTCTGGCAAATGAATAATTCAGATGTGATTCATTTTTGTAGTGTGAAAAAGAAAGCCCAACTCAGGATTAAAAGTCAATTAGGTCCTTTCATCTGCAACTCTAGGGAGGCTGAGCGAGAAGCAAAAAATATACTACAAAGCCATTGCAAGTTCCAAAGAAGTTTTCATTGGGTTCCTTATGATCCATTTGGTTTTATCTGTGAAAAGAGAATAAAGAACAAATCATCCCCTTACATGCACCACAAGATTCCTGATATAGAACAATATGCTAACCAAGATGAATGGGTTGAAGGAACACTAGTTGAGGAAGAAAGTGAAGAAGACAAAATGAACAAAATCATGAAAGATCTTGAGAAGAAGTATGACCTAGAATCTTGTGCTCAAGTGCAGGTACCTCACATCGGCACTTCTTCAGCAGCAAATTTACAGCAGAGATTACAGGAAGGCAGTTCATCAGTTGCAGCAGAATCAAAAGGCAAAGGAAAGGAACTTGAGATAGAGGTCATTGAAAATTTAGTCATGGCAGAGAAACCTCAAACCTCCAGAGCACCTGATCAAACACAAGTTTCTCCCACTCAGGTAAAACATCCTGAAGTTTCAGGATTACAAACTCCATCCAATGTAGAAATGAGCAAGAAAGGGCATGTTCCAGATACTACTCCTCCCAAAGAATCCTCAAAAATACATCAAGCCAAAAAACAGAAACCAGATCCACTTCTAGATGTGGAAATCATTGATGAAATATTTGATGATGGAAGGGAAGACAGTCAACTAACTGGCACAGTTAGTGAAACAAACACAGGCCATAAAGGAAAAGCTTTGCAAAAGCAGTTGAGTACTGAAGTATCCTCTTTTAGGCCACCAAAAACAGATACAGGGGATATTAAAAGAACCTTCATTAATATAAAGGCAAAGAATGATCCATTGAGAATGAAAGTGTATGATCAATATCTGAAAATGGCTCCACATAATCAGGAAAGGTTAATGTCATCATTTGACATTTCACAAGGCAAAATGATGATGAGCCACTTCAAGTCCAAGGTGTCAAAACCCATGACAGCAGCTGATTATATTAGAACAAATTTTGAGGTCCTGGCAAAGGACATTCATCCTTTGGACCAGATAGAGCTGCATAAACAAACTGGGGAAATGGTCTATTCCACTCTTACTGATAAGGCCATGGCAGCCCTAAGGCTGCAAGATTCTTTAAATAACACAAGCACCCAATTGCAAATTGAGAAGGCCTCTTCTCAGGCCAAAGATAACAGAATAAAGTCTCTGGAAGACATAATCATCAGCTTGGGTCACAACCCAAAAGATATTAAAAGCAGTGAGGCACTAATTAAGAAGAAAGATGATGACATAGCTGCACTGAGAAAGTAGCTGAAATTGCCAGCCTCAAGGCATCCCTAGACCCAAGAAGTTCTGAAGGGAAATTCACAAGAAGAGATAATGGAGTTGCTCTTAAAGATAACTGAGCGACTGGGTGAAACAGAGAAAGGATTGGAACAAGCTTTACAGGAAAAGGAAGCTATCATGCAGGCATCCACCACAGAAGCTACTACAACCACAGGTACTACAACAACAAAGAAAAAAACAGAGCCAGTGCAGGTAAACACTTCTGGTTTAAGTTCTGATGAATTGACCAAACAAATGGAAAGTTTACAACTAAGAGTCACAGAACTTCAAACCACGAAATTGCAGTTAGAAAATTTGGAGCAAAAATATGATACATCTAAGAAGACAGTTGCTGATAATACCAGGGAAATTAAAAGGTTGGAAAGATTAGTTAAGGCTTTAGAAAAAGATCTTTCATTAGAAAAGCCTTTGAGGGAAATAAATGAAATTCTTTGGGGAAATATAATTGAGTTAATAAAAAGTATTTGGCCCTCTGTTCAAGCAATTTTTGAACAAAAGGACTTGATTAAAGTAGCTCAGGAAGAAATAAACAGAACAAGAGATGAATTAAGAGGCAGACCTGAGCAGGCCAATCAACTTATTAAATTTTTGAACACCCGAACTAAGCAAAAACTTGCAGTATTAGGAATTGAGGACTGGACCGGCACCATTTTGGAGATAAAAAGAGTTTTCATCAAAAGAACCTTTATGCAGAATTTGGAAAGGAAGTGCTCAGATATTTTGGCTGATATTAATACTTTCAGAGGAAAATTTCAGATTTTGTTGGACAGTGGGTTACCTAGTCTTATGCTCTCAGAGGACCAGATAATGGACCTGGAAACCTATGTTAAGAAAATAAATATCCATGCTCAAAATACAATTGCTTGTTCTATCAGTTTTCCAGAAGCAACGTTGCCAACAGGGAGAAATCTATATGACAGGTTGAAGAATTTATTCATCTTGAACATGAAATAAAGTATTTATTCCCTGATCAGCCCACTTTTTATAAACTCACAGAGGCTGATGAAACATTGAGGAAACTTAAAAGAACCGTAATAGCAGAAGATCAATGGTGGAATGACTTATTGGAAATTCTATGAAAATTATCTTCAGGATGAGAATTTTATCTTTTTACTATTACGTAAAGGATAAAAATGAGCACAGATGAAAGAGTATCAGTTACACAGGTTAAAGAGTATCCGTAGAAACAAAGAGTGTCAAACAAGCTAAAGGATTACTCAAAGGGACAGCATCGAGCCCTATTATAGCACCTGCCTCCAGCACGTCCTCAAAAGCGGGAAACAACACACCAGCAATTACTTTTTTGTCCTATTTATGAGACCATTTGTCTCCTTTTTATTGTAACTTACTCATTAGTCACCCACAATTATTGGCTAGGTTAGTGTGAGATTTTTTCAATTTATTTTTCGTATAGATAAACCCTCAAAGAGAGTATTGAGTGTGGATTCTATTACTTTGTCATGGACATTGAAGTTTTTGGAATAAAAAGTGTTTTGGAGAAATTTATTTGTGGCTTACCGGATGACAATTTGGTGCCAGAATTTTTATGATTTATGTGTTGGACTCGCTGCTCAATAATTTTTTCTACCCTATGTCTTAAGTTTTATATCCATTTATAATATCATCGTGTCCATTTCTCGAATAGTTAACATAAAGGATTGAATCGAATTTACTCAATTGCTCCGATCGTAGTGATTATTCTTATCATATCCCTCTAAATTGGTTATAAGCACGAATTTAAATGCTCCTTCTTTTCAATTTAAACATTCTTGATTACTATAATAAAGAATTTAATTTCTTCGTTTGTAGTCATCTCATTTCTTTCTTTTCAACATGGTGAAAGATTCTTACCGCTCTTCATCCCTTCAAAATCATCCCATCCACTTTAAATTTTAAGGATTGTTCTCCGTCTAGCTATCTTTCCGTAAAGCCATCTGTGTAGAATAGGAACTAAAGAAAGCCATCCTTTGACTCCATAGCCCAATGGACTAAAATCTTCAACCTTGTTCCCGCTTATGGATTCCACCATTTTCAAACAAATTCTGGATTTATAACTAGCCTAAAACTTTCTAAGAACAAAGATAAATTATAAAGAGAGAGCCCTCTCCGGATGCAAGTATCGCTAGACTCGCATCCGAAGGTTGGTTTGTGGTTACCTCCGGTATACTTTTCTTTTCCGTCAACTTCAAGGAAAAACCCGAGTGATAAATATTAAAGGTTAATAAAATTGGAATTCAATCATTTTATTTGTTAATATTGTTCACTTGTGTTATAGATAGGCCCGAAGACTACCCGTAGCCTTTGAAATGATTTTGCCTCTACAATTGCATAGTAAATAAATGTCACCATCTCCGATTTAGCTTATATACCGAACTTTAGTTTCAAAATGTTTAATCGTACTCTAGTTCAATAAATCTTTGGAGAAAATTTTAATCATAAATCATTATTTCTCTGAAGTATTTATTTTAAGTTGTATTTATTTTTCGGCTTAAACCAAAAATCCAAAAAACACTTAGTCTAAGAAACCCGTCTTAAAGGATTCGTCATACTAGGTCAAATCCTAACCCTAATCCACCGGGAAGAATATTTGAAAATCCAAATCTCGATTCCTAGGATTCTTAGAAGACAAGGAAGTCAAGAAAGTTCTCGAAAGAGGAAGTCAAGAGAGTTCCGGAAGTTCCGCACTTTTCTAGATCACAGCCTTGCCCCGTCAAGATAATATATTTTGACAAAATTCCTTGATGAACGATTTGAAACATCCTTATTTGTGAATTTTTCCGAAACCGAATTATCCGCATTAGTTCCGCATCCATTTGCTTTTCAAATATTTGCAATTCGCATTTGTTTCATATCACCTTGACAGACGCTTACAAGACTCCATTCAATTCAACAAACCTTTTCACAGAAAGTTCAAACATCTCCGTAATTACCGAAGCCTCTCCAAGTTCGCTTACTTTTTCTCAAGCTTTTCAAACACTCCGTCACCCCTTTCCTACTCCTCCATCTCCCCTCCTCGCCGTACCATCCACCCGTTACCCCACTATATCTTCCAATGGCCAATAGATATGCCCCTTTAAGGTCAATTAACAAGATCGTTGCCTTGCCTCAAGATGCTAGAAAACACACCTTTTGATGATCAGCGATACGCCCACCAACATACCAAAAGGATGACCGATTACTTTGAGTTCTATGAAATTGACATTGATGATGTTCGAATGAGAATTTTGTTCGTAGTCTTACCGGAGAAGTTAGGACATGGTTTAGGGCCCTTGTTCCGAATAAGATTGCTGATTTTCCGCCTTTGTATAGGGATTTTTTGAATAGATGGGAGAAGAAGAAAGATCCTTCGCATCCCGTCGAATTCGAAAAAATTAAGAAGAAGACCCATAATCGAAATGTGACAAGATTACATCATTAGATTTAATGAAGCGTATAATGTTGTCTCTGCACCTCGACCTCCACCCGACTCGTACCGGTTAAATTTCCGCATGGTTTCGAATTCGACATAGCTTATTCACTCAGTGAAAGAGATCCCTAGACACTAGAGGAAATGCAAAGCATAGTGGTGAGTGTAGGCAGTATCCGACAGTAAAAACGAGCCGCAGCTAGGCGTAAAGAAGAATGCCTTTGAATGAAGAACCTTCGCCTTTTGAAAAGAAGCCGGATGCAATCATTAAAGGTATGGAAAGATTAGGAGACAAGAGGGAAAACAATCGAAAGAAAATTGTGATAATATTTCGTAAGAAACCCAAACTAGAAGAAATCGTAACCAAAATATTGGAAAGAATGTCCCCGACCAAAATATTAGGCCACCTTTCCAAGAAAACTTTGTTGAAGGTTCAACTTCGAAGAACTCACAGAAGATGTAGAGATAAACAATGTAACCGATGACAAAAATGAACCGTAAGTTTTCCTATCCCATGATGATCAAGAGAATCACATCCTTGAAACATTCCAAACTCATTCAGGTGAGACTTTTGATTTTAAGGAAGGTTATGACACAAAGACTTATGAGGTTCATAAACAAGACAATTTGAGAAGCAGACAGATTGATGTGCTAGAGAATAAGAAACAGAAAATGCAAAAATAAAATTTCAAAGGTAAAGTTAACATTCCCCCCGTACAAAACATTCCCCAAGTACAAATTGCCTAGATACTCCATAATGCAATGCTTGGATTCCGACATCTCACAATTTGATGCCAAAAGCGTTGATGGAAAGATTAAATTTAGACATTAACAAAGATCATACAAAGATTTGTTTTCTTGATTCCAAACAGGTAAAATGTCTAGGTTTGATTAAAGACTTGTGTGTTACCTTGGTATAAACATCTCGCTAAGTCCGTTTTCAAGGGACATAGTAGTAATGATATTCCCCCCTAAATATGGTATGTTATTGTCTAGATCTTGGGGTGCTAAACTTGGAGGGTCTATTCAACTAGAAATGTCATATGCAACTATTTCAAGATGGTCAACCTAAAAGACTTGCTGCAGAGACATTGATGAAATATTTAGTCGTAGCCATGAGAAGCTCCGAAAACTTCCCCGTTTACTCTATACATTCCGATATGGACTCTTTTATTTTATACAATGCCGAGTTAGATCTCCTACCGAAATAGAAGCTCTAGAATTGGAAACCACAAACAAACCACTCGTTAAAACCGAAATTTAAAAATAAAGAAACACCAGAATTCAAGAAATACCGTAAGAAACCAACAACTAGCTCCTATCAAGAAACATTTTAAAACAATTGATGAGGATTATGAACATGAAATTCTCGTGGGTATTTGAATTTGATGGCTCAAAGAAACAAATTAGGGCAATGGGATTTGGTTACATAATGGGTAAGAATCAAACAGTGTCATGCTGCATGTGTTGAATTTCAAATGCACTAACAACATGGCAGAGTACGAAGCCCTTTTGTGGGGTCAAAACATGTCAAGAAGTTAGGAGCTATTAGGGTATCAATCAGAGAGACGAACTAATCATTTAACAGACAGAGAATTCAACAAAAGACATGAGATTAAACAATACGTAGAGACAAATAGAGAAATTCTCAACACCTTTCTACAAGCTCAACTTGCCAAGATTCCCGTGAAACAAAATTTGCATGTTCACAAAGTGTCGCAATGTTTACAAGACATGTAAAATTACCTTTTCGATCCTAATCATCACAAATTGAGATTAGACATAGGCCCGCAATACTAGATAATCTTTTGCATCAGTAAGTATTTGTTAATAACAATCAAATCAATAGTTTTTTCGACACTTCAAAATGAGTTTTCTAACCGTAATATAGATGAAGACATAACTATTGATGAATTTGATCAAGAAAAAGAACAAAAAATAGAAATTTCAAGAGAAAATGAAATTATATGTTGCACCCAACCACATTCACAGCGTAAAAAGACATGCAAAATTTGAAACACATGGAATCCGATGAGATCATAGAAGATGAGGACAACAAATCATCAATTTAAAAGATATCATTTTCCCAAAGGATTAACTCCCTGAAGATCTTTTGACTCAAATGATATTCCATTTAGACCTAAAATGGAACCCGTTAAGGCCGATATGGAAGAATGCAACTTAGGAACCCCAAAAAATCCCAAAATGGTTAAGTTGTCCAAATATCTTTCGAAAGATCAAAAGGTTAAATATGTTGAAATATTAAAGGAATTCCGGTGGATGTTTTTGCCTGGAGTTATGAAGATTTTAAATCATATGATACATCCATCATCTAACACACTATACCTTTGAAACCAGACGTAAACCTTTCAAACAAAATCTTAGAAGAATAAATCCCGTTTTATTTCCCCTCAATTGAAAAGGAAATTAAAGAATGGCTAATGTGATTATACTCCTATCGATTCTCTAATGGGTTTCTAACCTCGGTACCAACACGAAAAAAGACAGAGAAATTAGACCGTGTGTCGATCTAAGAAATTTGAATAAAGTTTCTTTAAAAGATAACTATCCTTTACCTAAAATGGACCATATTCTGCCGCAGGGTAGTAGGACTTTCAGATATATCTACCGGATGGATTTTCGTGGTATAAATAGACTCTAGTTCATCCCGATGATCAAGATAAAACAGATTACAACACCATGGGGTACATTTAACATGTCAAAATGCCATTTGGGCTCAAGAATGCAGGAGTGACGAAAGAGAAATGGACATTTCTTTTGCTAAAGAAATACATGATTTTCTCGGTTATTTATCTAGATGATTTGACTGCTTTTTCTAAAACAAACATCAAGAACATTTACAGATCATTTAAGGCAAGTATTTATAAAATGCGTAATAGGGATTTCTTTAAACCCTAAAAAGTCATTGTTTGGTTTAGAAGAAGGAAAGCTTTTAGGCCATATCATTTCTAAAGATGGCATTAGGATTGATCCAGTAAAGAATACAAGCAATTTTACGTAGAGACTATCCCAGAAACATAAAAGAGTTGCAAGCATTCATAAGGAAAAATTAATTTCTTGAGAAGATTTATTTCTAGTTTAGCCGAATTACTTAGATTGCTTACTAACATGTTGAGGAAAGATTCAAGCATTGACTGACCAGAAGCCAAGCAATCATTTGAGGAAATTAAAATGGCTTTGACAAGAACACCAGCTCTTACCAGATTCCAAATTTGACAAAGATTTCATTATTTTTTCATTTGCTTCGAACATACAATTATGTACTGCTTACTACAAAAAGATGACCAGGGATGTGAAAAACCAATTTCCTTTTTTATTAAAGCACTTAGAGATGCATCTTTGAAATACAATATCATGGAGAAACAGGATTTTGCATTGGTAAAAGCAATTAAAGATTTCGTAGCTAGGTATATTATATTTCATGTGATAGCTTACGTGCCCACGCCGTAGTTAAAGACATCTTCGACTCAAGATGGAATTGAAGGCAAAAGAGGTAAGTGGATAGCAACCATTTTAGAATATGATATTGAGATTAAAACCAATAAAAACTCATAAAAGGTCAAGGTTTAGTTCAACTTATGACCGAAACTAATCGCTAAGCCTTAGACATCAATGAACCGGATGATGAACAGAGATGGCGACTCCACAGATCAGTCAAGCTTTCTCTTAGATTCTCCCCCGGTACACTAATATCATTCATGTTTTTTCTTAAACCTACAAGCTCCTCCGTGGTTGTCGAAACAAAACAAAGATTTTTGAAAATGACATCATTAAAATATTGTATTTTAGATGGCATTTTATTTTTGGAAAAAACTGGCGAAGGAATCTTATTGAATTGCCTATCGAAGATGAAGCTGACAGAAGTTCTTAATGAATTTCATGCAGGGATTGTGGTGGACATCTCTACCGGAAATCAACCGCGTACAAAATCTAAAGGGTCAAGCTTTTACCGGCCAACCTTATTTTCCGATGTTAAGAAATTTGTAACAACTTGTCATAAGTGTCGTATCTTTGAGGGTAAAAGAAATTTGTTACCTTTGCCATTAAAACCAATTTCCACATAAAGACCTTTTCAATACAATGGGGATTAGATTTTATTGGAGAAATCCATCCCCCTTCTTCCGGCAACACAGATGGATTCTTACCGCTACGTACTACTTCACTAAGTGGATTGAAGCTATCCCATGCAAGTATTGTGCCAATGATTATGTGATTATAGGTTTTAGAAACCAATATACTTTCAAGATTCGTCGTCCATAAAAGATTATAACAGTATAATGCCGCCGCATTTGGGAGTCAAAGAAAATGATTAGTTTCGTAGTAAATATCATATTACTTTAGGCCATTCAATGCCTTATTACCCCTCGTGGTAATGGATTAAGGCATCCTCCAATAAAAGCCTTATTAATATCATTAAAAAATTATTGGAAGAAAATAAAAATATTTGGCATAAGAAACTTACTAATGCATTGTGTTACGTACTTACAACTAAGAAATCAATCGACTAGTCCATATGAGTTAGTTTACTTACCTTGAAGCAAGATTCCCATCCTCTTTAGGAATTCGAGAAATTACCAGAGGCTCAAGTGGAACCAAATGACATTCGCAGGAAGAATTAATCAAACAATTCACTCTGGCAGCAAAACCGCAGAAGAAGTATACCAACGATCTCATGAGCCTTATGAAAAGTTGAAGAAAATGTTTGAACGAAGAACTAAGACAAAATAATATTTTCAACTATGAGACAAAGTCCTAAGATGGGATTCTAGAAGAGAAGATAAAGGGAAACATGGGAAATTTGATTTCTCGTGGAAAGGGCCTTATATCATTCATGCTTTGGTGGAAACAACGCATACCTTTCAATAATTTTGACAATTCGAAGTTGAGGAAGGACCAAGCCATCGGTCGAATGTCAAGCATTATTTTGATCCTATTTACTAGGATGTTTTGATTTTTCTAACTTGTACATAATATGTCCTTTTCTAATGCAAATAGATGGTGACTTCTGAAGTTGAAGCCCGAAGTGAAGGCCCTAAGCTTCGAAAGTTTCACTATCATATGTACAATAAAGCTACCAAGAAGGAGATTACATAGTTCGCCTTGAAGACATTTTGAGGTATCTCGGGACTGCTCTTTACTTTCCACAAGGAAAAGCTATCCCCAAGTGGAGCCAAGACAGCATTATACCAATAGGTGTCATTTTTCATGATTGTCTCGATTGAACTATGGAACATCTCCAAACCTTTTTCTTAAGCAAAGGTGTCTCCATATTCTAAAACCAAAAATCAAAAAATTTAAAAATGTAAAGAGTGGCATACCCTAAAAGAAAAATCAAAGGGTAATAAAAATAAATTGGTCAAAAAAAGTGAAAGAAATGAACCCCAATCAAAAAATAGACCAAGGAAAGTGTGCAAAACTAAATGCCACTACTATTTCATTTTTTGTAAATAAGTGATTATGGGTGGCAATCGGTCAAACTTTAAGCCACAATTTATGAAGAGTCAAACTGTTTAAACTTGACTTATTCATATTTCAATTTCAAGGTTGTAGAATAGAGAATAAATATCTCGACTGGGAGTATCAGCTCAATTCGCGTATAAGTAGATAGGTAGAGTTAATAAAAGGTGCTCAGCTTTAATTCGAGCCCTTGGATGTAATAAGGGTAGAATTAGACAGATTTGTCATGTGGGGAAAAGAAGATTGATAAGGGTTTTGCAAGTCCAACAACGAATAAAGAAAAAGGAAATGGTAGTGTCAAGTAGATAGTGTAGGTAGATGGTGTTGCAAAGTTTCATATGATGAATGATGGTGTCGAATATGTTCAATCCTTTACCTTCATCACAAGTACCTGCGTAAAATGCATCAAGAATTCAAGGTAAAAGCAAAATCAAAATCATTAACTTCCCAACATCACTTTTTTCCCTATGCTTACTAATTTCCCAAAGTGCTAAGGTATTTGGAGATCAAAGGGGCTTAAGGCATTTCCTTGACTTTTGGAGGGACCTTCTGGAATTTACCGATGATCAAAAAGACCTAAGTACTTGAATTTATCCATTATCATTCACTTTCAATCTTTTCCTAAGTAAAATCCCATTTTGCTTAGGAAAATCATGCAAACTTCCCCTCAAAATAACTTACTATTCTAAGTTTAAGTGTTGAAGATGATATATTGTAATTTACTCGTAATTGTCACTTTCTTAGACAGTAAAAGTATTTTGAGTTCCCTTTGTCCCTTTGTCATATTAATGTTTAACTCTAGTTATTAAATCCCTAGTGAAAATCCTTTATCCTAAGTATATAACTCCTTTTATATAAATATCCAAAACCCATCTTATTATAAAGTTTAGCCAAAGTATTTATTTCCCAATTAATCATTAAAAACCCACATTATATGCGCCCTAGTAAAATATACTTATTATAATTCCGCCTCCTTCATGATAAGTTAATTACATTGGGTTAATTTATCATATAATAAAAACATATATGAGAAAAGCTTTAAACATATGGTATATATGTTTAACACAAAAAATAATAAACCCGAAGTTTTATTTTGAAAACCAAAACTTTGGAAATAATACCTTTTTCCCCCGTACCCGACGATTTAACTCAAGTTAAAAATCCCGCTATATATCCCATTCCCCAATCCTAACTCGAGTTAAAAAACTAAGTCTCGCTGCAACCCCGACCCTTTATAACCCCGGGATTAATTAATTATCAGAGTTAATTAATAACCAGACTCCACCAATCAAATCCCGCCCGGAGTGATTAAATGACGATAAATATGTCGGGCCCGCACCTTTTAACTTCCCACCATCTCCACGTCCCTCCAACCATTGGATCGCCCCTCCAAAGATCAACGCTCCACAGCAATTCCGCTAGTCGTCCCTTGTCAGGAATTTAACGCGCGGGGGCACGGTGGTATTGGACTAGTCCTCCAGCCACGTGTCCCTTGATTAGTGGAATCGCTGCCCTCGCATTTAATACCACTATTGCCCATAAGCGGTGCGGGGATTACCGCTTACCACCCGACCCCTGCCACACGTCAGCCCGTACTGAAATGACGTCATTCCTCGAAAAAATAAAAACCCCTTTTTTGACTTTGGAAATTAAACAAATTTTCGTGTTTTTTATGTCATTTTCATTATTTGAAAGCGTGATTCTTAAAGCCTCTAGAAATTCAGAATTTTCTTTGAAATCTCTTGTTCTCAGATTCGCTCGAGAATTCCGCCGGACCGGTGTTCTGTTGGAGCATCCTCTTACCACCACTTGATACTGTTAAATCCCGGTTGCCTCGAAAACGGTGTTTATTCTATTAAGCTCAAACTTCAAAGATACTATATGTTCCTTGTTTTTCCGCTGAATCAGTGTCAAAATCTTATTCCTAAGATCATTCCCTGAGTTTTAAAGCTGTGAATTGTTCCCCTGAAACTGCAATTGTGCTAATTTCCCTCATTAAAACTGAAATCGCGCCCCGGCCTGTGAAGAAAACCCAGAAACTTCCATTTTGAATACACAAGAACCAAAATGGAAGCTCCGGCAGCCTTGAATGTAACTCCATTAAATGCCCCCCACAGAGAGTTATAATATTTGCCCTTAGTGGATAAAGACTTCCAAATTAAAGACTTAGTGTTTGATGAAAGCCCCCTTCTAAGTTATTGTCGCTGCAAAGACCATTATTCAAAGGGATTGGATGTCATTGGGTTGTGGGAATCCAATTTCCCGAGATATCTCATCCCCTCAGTCATTACTTTCCCAAAAATTATCCACTATTGCCATTCTAACTATGATCCGACTCAAAGAGCTGTAATATCCCCTGACCAGAGTGTTCTTTTCCCCATTACTCCCCAAGCTATCAATGCAATGCTACATTTTGAAACTGATCAAGAACTAGCACCTTTGTCTATGGAAGAACTGATTGAAAAGTCTAATCAATTAACCCCAGAAAAATTGAAGTCCATTTGCCAGAATTTTATGTTGCTTGAACATCAACCTAGGGGCCCTCCTCCCTATGGTTTTTATTATTTCACTAAGTTGGGAAGGCTCATCCTGAACATGATATCCTTTGTCCTAGGTTTCAATACCAGTGAATATGTTGATGAAATAACCCTGGTTTTGCTGTCTATCTTTACTCCTGGGCAACCTCCTGCTGTAAAATATGACTTTGCATCTTTCATAGCCAATAAAATCCACGACCAGTTCATGAGGCTAGATGATGAGAAAGTGTTTAAATATTCATCAGTCATTTATCACCTCATCATTTACTATCAATCAGAGAAGTTTCATTTTCCTGTTAAAAAGCTCGATGAAAAGGGAAACCCCAGATTTGTTATATTTTGGTCTCCCATAATTCACTCTTCCTATGATTCTCCCTATTCCTATGCTGAGTTCATCGATCTTTTTGTATATCCTGCAACTACCTTGTTGACAGGAATTCCTCCTCCAAGGCTCAGTAATGAAATCAAGAAGACCTTGCAGCTTTCAAGGACATATAAAGTTGGAGATTGGTATTTATATCAAAACCATTCAGTCTTCAGAATCTATGGATGTGAATTACATCCATTCAAGTTGCCAAAGTATGTGCCCATGAGACTTTTTGCCTTGGAATATTTCAGGCAAATGAATAATTCTGACATGATTCATTTTTGTAGTGTGAAAAAGAAAGCCCAACTCAGGATCAAAAGTCAATTAGGTCCCTTCATATGCAACTCTAGGGATGCTGAGCAAGAAGCAGAAGATATACTACAAAACCATTGCAAGTTCCAAAGAACTTTCCGTTGGGTTCCTTATGATCCATTTTGTTTTATCTGTGAAAAAAGAATAAAGAACAAATCATCCCCTTACATGCACCACAGGATTCCTGAAATAGAACAATATGCCAATAAAGATGAATGGGTGGAAGAAACACTAGTTGAGGAAGAAAGTGAAGAAGACAAAATGAAAAAAATTATGAAAGAACTTGAGAAGAAGTATGACCTAGAATCTTTTGGTCAAGTGCAGGTACCTCACATTGGCACTTCTTCAGCAGCAAATCTACAGCAGAGATTACAGGAAGGTAGTTCATCAATTGCAGCAGAGTCAAAAGGCAAAGGAAAGGAACCTGAAATACAGGTCATTGAAACTTTAATCATGGAAGAGAAACCTCAAACCTCCAGAGCACCTGATCAAACACAAGTTTCTCCCACTCAAGTAAATCATCCTGAAGTTTCAGAATTACAAACTCCATCCAATATAGAAATGGGAAAGAAAAGGCAGGTTCCAGATACTACTCCTCCCAAAGAATCCTCAGAGCTACATCAAACCAAAAGGCAGAAACTCAATACACCCCAGGAAGTGGAAATAATAGATGAGATGATTGATGATGGAAGAGAATATAGTCAACTAACTGGCTCTGTTAGTATGACACACACAGATCAGAAAGGAAAAGCTTTGCAAAAGCAGTTGAGTACTGAAGTATCTTCTTTTAGGCCACCAAAAACAGATACAGGGGATATAAAAAGAACTTTCATTAATATAAAGGCAAAGAATGATCCATTGAGAATGAAGGTATATAATCAATATCTGAAAATGGCTCCACATAATCAGGAAAGGTTAATGTCAGCATTTGACATTTCACAAGGCAAAATGATGATGAGCCACTTCAAGTCCAAGGTACCAAAACCCATGACAGCAGCTGATTATATTAGAACAAATTTCGAGGTCCTGGCAAAGGACATTCATCCTTTGGACCAGATAGAGCTGCATAAAAAAACTGGGGAAATGGTCTATTCCACTCTTACTGATAAGACCATGGCAGCCCTAAGGCTGCAAGATTCTTTAAATAACACAAGCACCCAATTGCAAATTGAGAAGGCCTCTTCTCAGGCCAAAGATAACAGAATAAAGTCTCTAGAAAACATAATCATCAGCTTGGGTCACAACCCCAAGGATATCAAAAGCATTGAGGCACTAATTAAAAAGAAAGATGATGACATAGCTGCACTGAGAAAGCAGCTGAAATTGTCAGCCTCAAGACATCCCCAGACCCAAGAAGTTTTAAAGGGAAATTCACAGGAAGAGATAATGGATTTGCTCTTAAAAATGACTGAGCAACTGAGTGAAACAGAGAAAGAATTGGAACAAGCTTTACAGGAAAAGGAAGCTATCATGCAAACATCTACAGCAGAGATCACTATAGCTACCACAACAGCAAATAAAAAAACAGAGCCAGCGCAGGTAAACACTTCTGGTTTAAGTTTTGATGAATTGATAAAACAAATGGAAAGTTTACAACTAAGAGTCACAGAACTTCAAACCACAAAATTGCAGTTAGAAAATTTGGAGCAGAAATATGATACATCTAAAAAGACTGTTGCTGATAATACCAGGGAAATTAAAAGGTTGGAAATATTGGTTAAGGCTTTAGGAAAAGATCTTTCATTAGAAAATCCTTTGAAAGAAATAAATGAAATTCTTTGGGATAATATAATTGAGTTAATAAAAAGTATTTGGCCCTCTGTTCAAGCAATTTTTGAACAAAATGACTTGATTAAAGTAGCTCAGGAAGAAATAAACAGAACGAGAGATGAATTAAGAGGCAGACCTGAGCAGGCCAATCAACTTATACAGTTCTTGAACACCCGGACTAAGCAACAGCTTGCAGTATTAGGAATTGAAGATAGGACCGGCACTATTCTGGAGATAAAAATAGTTTTCATCAAAAGAACTTTTATGCAGAATTTGGAAAGGAAGTGCTCAGATATTCTGGCTGATATTAATACTTTCAAAGGAAAATTTCAGGTTTTATTGGACAGTGGGTTACCCAGTCCTATGCTCTCAGAGGACCAGATAATGGACCTGGAAACCTATGTCAAGAAAATAGATATCCATGCTCATAATACAGCTGCTCATTCTATCAGTTTGCCAGAAGCAACGTTTCCAACAGGGATAAATCTCTATTACAGGTTGAAGAATTTATTTCATCTTGAACATGAAATAAAGTATTTGTTCCCTAATCAGCCCACTTTTTACAAACTCACAGAGGCCGATGAGACATTGGGAAAACTTAAAAGGACCATAATAGCAGAAGATCAATGGTGGGATGACTTATTGGAAATTTTATGAAATTTATCTTCAGGTTGAGGATTTTATCTTTTTACTATTATGAAAAGGATAAAAAATGAGCACAGATGAAAGAGTATCAGTTGCACTGGTTAAAGAGTATCCGTGGAAACAAAGAGTATCAGACAAGCTAAAGAATTACTCAAAGGGACATGATCGAGCCCTATTATAGCACCTGCCTCCAGCACATCCTCAAAAGGAGGAAACAACACATCAACAATTACTTCTTGTCCTATTTATGAGACCATTTGTCTCCTTTTTATTGTAACTTACTCATTAGTCACCCTAGAATATTGGCTAGGTTAGAGTGAGATTTTTTTTTCAATTATTTTTTTTATAAATAAACCCTCAAAGAGAGTTTTGAGGATGGATTCTATTACTTTGCTGTGACATTGAAGTTTTTGAATAAAAGCATTTTGGAGAAATTTATTTGTGGCTTACTGGATGACAATTTGAAGCTCAGGACTTTTTGCAGGATTCATGTGTTGGACTGCAGTTCAATAAGTCTTTCTATCCTATGTTTTAAGTTTTATATCTGTTTATAATATCATTATGTCCATTTCTGAATAATTTACATAAAGGATTGAATCAGAATTTACTTAATTGTACTCTGATTTCAGATGTGATTATTCTTAATGTTTTCCTCTAAATTGATTATAAGCACAAATTCTTAAATTCTCTTTCTTTGCTAATTTAAACATTCTTGATTACTATAATAAAGAATTCTTCATTGCTCTTTGTTTGTAGTCATTTCATTTCTTTCTTTTGAACATGGTGAAAGATTCTTAGCTGTCTTTCATCCCTTCAAAATCATCCCATCCACTTTAAATTTTAAGGATTGTTCTCTGTCTGGCTATCTTGCCCTGCAAAGCCATCTTGTGTGTAGAATAGAAATCCAGTAAAGCCATCCTTTGACTCCATAGCCAAATGCAATGAAAATCTTCAACCTTGCCCCTAGTTTGCGAATTCCACCATTTTCAAACAAACTCTTGGATCTATAACAAGCCTAAAACCTTATAAGAACAAAGATAAATTATAAAGAGAGAGCCCTCTCTGGATGCAGATTGGCTAGATTCTGCATCTGAAGGTTGGTTTGTGGTTACCTCGGATATAATTTCCTTTTCCACAACTTCAAGGAAAACCTGAGTGATAACATAGTGGCGACCATACTGGGGATCTGAATCATCTTTATTGTTCACTTATAAACTATAGACAGAGTCTGAAGATCAGCCAGGTAGCCTTTGAAATTGGTTTTGCTCTGCAATTGCAAAAGTAAATAAATGCTGCTTCAGTCTATCTCTGATTTAGCTTATACACTGAACCTTAGTTTCAAAATGTTTAATCAGACTCTCTAGTTTAACAAATATTTGAGAAAATTTTAATCATACATCATTATTTCTTGAAGAATTTGTAGAAGTTGTATTTAGTCTTTCAATTAAAACCAAAAATCCAAAAACACATAGTATAAGAAAACTGGCTTCAGAAAGGATTCGTCATACTAGGTCAAATCCTGACCCCAATCCACCAACGATATTTGAAAATCCAAATCTAATTCCTAGGATTCTTAGAAGACAAGGAAGTCAAGAAAGTTCTGAAAGAGGAAGTCAAGAGAGTTCTGGAAGTTCCTAACCTCTTTCTAGATCACAGTCTTGCCCTGTCAAAATAATATATTTTGACGAAATCCCTTTTGATGAACGTTT